>JAWQUT010001103.1:46365-56675 GCA_033807755.1 Ellobium chinense | reverse complement strand
GGGGCGGGAGTGGGGGGTGGGAGTGTGGATAAGTTGGGAAGGGGGGAGGGCATCATTTTGTGCTTTGATATGCAATATGGGAGCTCCGCTGGCGTTTTTTTTAAAATCATTTCTGAAATCGAGTGAAGGAGCTGGTTCTTTTCTCGAAGCGTTCCAATATTTAGCAGTCGAAATAAGAATGAATATGGGAACCGCGTGAACCTCTACTTAATTTTCATGTAGTCTAGATTTACATTTGTTTATACGACAGTATGATTTAAATAATTAGTAGCAGTATTCTCGTGTTGTCAGCATGCATCGATAATAAATGTTATCCATTTATGTGAGGGTGTGAAAGTAAGAGAGAGAGAGAGAGAGAGAGAGAGAGAGAGAAAGTGAGAGAGAGAAACAGACAGACAGACAGACAGACAGTAAGACAGAAAGACAGACAGATAAAGGATAGAGCAGAATGAGCGAGCGAACGAACGAATGATGGAAGAGTGATTTGGATGAGTGAACGAATGAACTGATTATTTAGAACATACTGTAGTGCTCATTTATAACTGGATGTTGTCTGAGTTAAATAAACGTATCATTATTGTTATTGTTAATGTTACTGATTCAAGTGAAATATATAATAAATAGAAAGGCACCCTGGCCTTCCCTATCCGCTTCAAGCCACTATCTTCAATATTTTCTCTACAATTCTTTCGTCAATGAAAAAAACAAAAACTGCATGTAGACCAGTGGAAAGATACGGAAGGCGCGGACGAGGCGGGGTGACTTTCTCCACGTGCCAGTGAACTCCAGGTAGCAGTAGTCGCTCCCACACAGGCCGAACAAAGTGCAGCTCTTGGTGAGGCGAAGAAAGGAGTTGGCTCTCGTGACGACAGTTTGCTGAACCTTCAAACGATATTCACTAGAAAAGGACGCCGCCCTCCCTGGGGCTATTGATTTTGACGTTTGTATGCTCACTACTCCCTTCTTCGTCTCGTTGTTCAGCACAGCAAAGGACACCACTCCAGAAATTCACCGGCAATGGTTCAACTCAGTCATTTCTCACCGTCCCACATACACAGTGTTCAGCAAATTGTAAAGAAATCTCCCTCTATATACAGTGCAACTTCCATATTAAGTACTCTATTCATTTTATAGATGTATCATGTTATAAAGTATACATTTCACATGCACGAATTATTAGTAATTCAATCATTTCAAAATTTACATGGAACTCGATGCAAAGTATACCTCAGCAAGAAGTATAATTTACCTAGACAGCAAGGCATACTTTTTTATCGAGGTTCTATTGTTAATGGAATAAGATCGCATTCCAAAAACTGAGTCAAAAGCAGATTTTGGTATGTTTGATCAAAACTGATAGACAGTTCTGACCACAATACAGAAAATCATGTGAGAGTCGGATATTTTAAAGATAACAATTTAATGAGAGATTGGGTCTATTTATTACACTGATTACTGGTTTGTAGAACCGACACCCTTGTATTAAGGGCAGATCCGTAGGCGTTCAATTCTTTACAACAAACGTCTTAAAGGGACAGGGGTAGTTATTTGCCTAAGAGCAAGTCCACAACAATTTTTCATAAAATTTAAAACCATGTGCATTTTTTATTATGCCTACCAGTTGTTTTTTTTTTCTGAGAAAACGCCGCAGGAATGACATGAATGTCACTATGTGCGCGCAGTCGTGCTTGTGCTCGTGACGTCAAAAAGCGAGGTAGGCTACCAGACGATTGGACCAGTCGGTTTGCGCACGCGTCTGCAGTAAACGTCCTCTAGCTTTTCTCGCTCTATGACGTCAGACAGAACGCAGATTGCAAAGTTCAACATTCCAGCGGTGTAATCTCAGAAATTGTAAATTCGAAAGAAATGTATGCGGCTAAAAGTTTTTTTTACAGAAAATGTAGATTTTTAGACCATGAAAAAAATATGAACACCTGTCGCGGTTTGCGAAAACAAAGGTTGCATATAACTCTGATTATTGTTGTTGTTGTTGTTGTTGTTGTTATTGTTGTAGTTGTTATTGCTGCTGCTGCTGCTGCTGCTGCTGCTGCTGCTGCTGCTGCTGCTGCTGCTGCTGCTGGACATTCCCCACTAAAACTTGATTTGGAACAAAAGAAACAAAAATGCAAATTTGAGAAGATAAAGCCACCAGTGTAGTATGACAAACGGGCACAAACTGGCACACTGCAGAACACAGAATTTCCTTGCATTTATAGATCTACAACTCTTTCAACGTGCTAGACTTCAAGGAGTGTGGTACACATTCAAGTTCCAATTTTCATCCCTGTTTCGACTGGAACGTTAACGAATGCACTATTTTGCGCTTTGGCATGAAATCTTCCTCGTACTGTCAAGAGAAAGCTGTAGCATAACTGCACACCAGGGCTCTCCAAATTTTTACAGTCGAAAGGCGAGCGAAAGTTTCACTTGTATGACCACCTGCTTCTACCCCATCCCATCCCCGCCCTCTCACACACCCTCAAACATTTTACGGACCGGAAATTACAGTTTTTCGGGGAACGGAAAATCGTAATCGTATAAACGATGCTTTAACACACTATAGTGATATTAGATGGATCACTTAATAAATAATAGATCTAAGATCGTATGGGATTTGAAAGCAGAAACAGCCACATTATCAAATATTATCAATCAATTTCCTCATCAGACCTCTAACTGTGATCTAGTAATACACTGTTGGTGTTGTATTTGGCATTCGAAGTCATATAAAGTAATTAGTTTCGGGTATTTAATATAATTATTCGATTATGTCAGCAATCTTTATATCCTGAAGCCCCATCTTGTCCTGAAAGGGGAGATAACATTGTTAAAGTTGATAAATACAAAAAGCAATGACACGCTGAAATTTGTAACCAAAATAGCCATAACGAAGCACAATTCTAAATTAAAATTACGATTGCCTGCCAGCGATTTCTTTAGTTATACATCCTTCTAAACACGTTAGTGTTTGTAACAGGCAGGCAGGCAGGCAGGCAGGCAGGCAGGCAGGCAGGCAGGCAGGCAGAATGACAGACTGACACACACACACACACACACACACACACACACACACACACACACACACACACACACACATACATACACTTACACTTACACTTTAATCCAAGATCTGTAACCATCATTGTCACCGATTTCCTCACCCACTTCCAACCCCCTACCCCCAACCCGCTCCACCTTTCCCAAAACAACCACATTTCTTTTCAAAAGCACTGAACCCACGGATAGAGGCCAGTCTTGTACCTCAGCTTCCCACACCCCCCTCCTCCTCTTCCCCCTTCCTTCTTTGATCACACCTCCCTAATCGCACCACGCCTATGCACGGACTAATCTACACCACTGCTCCACATTATGCCAGGCTCTACCAATAGATAAGACTCTAGTGAGATACCTCCCCGCACACTCCCTCATCCCCACTCTTCCTCCCTCCCCTTGCAACCCACCTAAACGCACCACGCCTATGGATGGACTGGTCTACCACACCACTGCTCCACATTATGCCAAGCTAAAACGAATGGGTAAACACTAGTCTTGAGATATACTTCCTCGCACCCTTCCTCGGCTCTTCCCCCTTCCTCCACCCCCNCCCGGCGACCCACATCTCCCTAACACGCACCTACGCCTATGGAAGGTCTAGTCTATAAACATTGCCCCACATTATGCCGAGGACTCCAGCGTCTTGGGACACACGCCTCGTCTCGTCGAGGAATGAAGCATAGATAAACTCGTGTCGTATATCACTATCAATTTCCCTTCAATTACTAGAACCCACCGAAACGAAAAGAGGCAGCGTAACTCGCAGAGGCGGCTCCTCGCGATGCAGGGGAGGGTGTAACATTGTCATTGTTATTTGTTACGCTGTTGGTTTTTTGTTTTTTTTGGTATTTTGTAATAATATCTGGATGCTCATAAGCTCAAAGCGTAGTGTAGTGTAATATTGTCATGAGCTATTAAAGGTTACAGGCCTGTAATTGTACTTTCACTTTTGGGTCGTACAACTTAGGGGCTATATTTCATCTCCCCTTTTCTTTCTCTTGGCATGCCCTGCTTCCAGTAATAAGGGCTCCAGGGGGGGAAATTTTGATATCATGTGAAACTGTGTCCATTTTACTTTATTTTGCCAGGCACTATTTAGCCCTCGGCTGGAACTGCCAGGTCAAGGGTGTGCTCAGGCGGAAGAGGAGGGGTTTGGCGTTGACCAGTGAAAAATATAGGCTCTGTTTACAAAAAAAAAACAAGCTCAAAATTTCAACGGGTTTGCTAGGGTTGGGTAAGCCTTAAAATTTGGGCCACATAATGAGCTTCAATCTTGTATGGGTCTGGGTGAAAGTTAAATCTTTGGGCTCAGAGGGCAGCTGAAAATGTTAACCATAACCCATATAGGAAAAAAGGGTCCAATCCCATTACAGGTCTGTAACCTATTAAACTTTCTTGAATCTTGTAAGGGCTGTGAGGCCTGCATGTCAGGTTATACGCGCATTTAGTTTGAAATCACTTGAGTTGAACTTACAAGGAAGGGTGATCTTTATCATATCATTTTTTTTTCTCCCTCTCAGGGGCCCAGTGAACTTAGCTATGGCCTGTTCTAATGCATTTGTTACTTACCTGGCCAGTTTAGGTTAAATTAAAGCAGCACTATTTCGGATCAGAGATTTGAAAAGATAGGGGCTGCCAATGAGCTAACTCCCCTGTTCTCTTGAAAATAGTCTGCGGCCTCAGCTGGCTTTTCCTAGGGGTGGGTCAATTGAAGAGACACAGCAAAAAACTTTACTTGTCATGGACTATTAAAAGTAATTTTTTTTTTATCAGATGCGTATCTCCATTACTGGTGAGTAGGAATAACCAATGAAAATTAAGACCGGAGGGATGACAGTCGACAGTGCATAGTAATATAAAGCAAAAAAAAAAGATTTGGGCGTGTGTAAATTTTATTTCACCGTCTCCTTCCCTTGGCGTACGTTCTTTTTGATAGGCTTCTTGTCAATGTCGCCTAATCCACCATAGCATAAGATTTAGTTTTGCACTCTTGTGGGTAAAGAAAATAATATAGAGTTACTGTGATCTTAAAACACTAGTTGGGAGGTGAGAAGATTATAGATGAATAATTTGGTTGCCGTATTTGCTTCATTTTGATCTATACTTCTTTCATAGGTTTAAGAGAGAAAAAAAACCACTCAAATTACAAGAATGAATAAAACATGTTTTGTCACCACACTATTTATTTCCTTCTTCCTACGGACGCAAAGTAAGATAACTCATGGACCGCTTCACCGGAAGTTGTAAGTGCGCAAGGGAATTCAATTACAGTATTTTCAAAGAGTTACTCTCCTTTGTATTCTGACTAACTTTGAAGTAGGCCGAGGCTACCCATCATCCGCGGATCTCCCCGTAAAAGTGTGAGCTTACTTATACATTTATTTCACTGCCAAATTGGCACTCAGTGACGTCATCAGTTTGTGTATTTCCCTTTAATACTTTGAACTGCACATTAGCTCAACCTATTTGAACAATATACAATTTGGGAATGTTATCTAAGGCGCATCACTTTTTTTTCCCTCTTCCATTTTCTCTCTGCATTTGTCTTCTTGAGCACTTTCCCCTTTATCCTACCTTGTGGGAGCATAATCTGTTTGCGTCTGCTCACTCCTTACTTCTGTTACTAAGTGCTCCGTTTCCACCTTGTACTACACCGTTATCTAAGGGTCTTGCTCTTCTCTTAAAGCCGCACTGACATGAGATAAAGTATTCAAATAAAAGTGTGTGGTTTGTTTTTTTCAAACGTTTTTCAAAAATATGCCTTTTAGTAAAAAAAAAATAAACCAAAACTACACAAACCATTAAAATTAGGTCATAATCACCTTCTGACACCTTTGTATGGAGGTTACTGCTCTCTATCTTTTTACCTGGATAATCAGCTCGTCCTTCTGTAGTTTCAGAGATAGCCAACCGGATGCACCATTGATTAAATGATAACTCCTCCACAGCTACATTTGTCTGGTCCCTGCAGCGTCACAAAAGGGGTCAGCCTTGTATTTTGATGGCGGCCCTTTGCGATGGGTATGTTTTTCATTAGTGCAGACCAGAAATAGTGAAATAAAGTGCTCGCCTGCTATAGGTTTTTAGTTTGGTAGAAATGTGTCATGTTTTTCAAAACCGAAAGAAAACAAATTCGGCTACAAGGCGGCAACCATCTGCGATTCCAAATTTATTAGTGGAACGTCTTATCAGCGGTGTTGTGTTGGAGAAGATGGCAAAAATTAATGGTGATGTGTACGCTAATGAATGAAGCAGCAAAGATTTTAAAAATATAGCAAACACCACTCGCAAGTCAGTGTATTGTTTTCTGTCTCTTCTCTTCTGCATTAGTCGCAGCCATCTTGGATTGCCTAGAGACTGATACTCCCTTAGCTAAGGAAGATGGGTGGCTTCCCATTTTGTCAAATCGCAGGGACCAAACAAACGCAGCTTAGTAAAATTGTGATTGTGGCGCAGAAGGTCCTATTCCTTAAACTGGCAGAAATAACTCCCCACCAGATTAGTCTGATTTCGAAACTTTGGCATACTTTTTTGACCTCATAAGACGGAGGTAAACGCTGTGTGTGACAATGAAATTGTCCACTGCAACATTTTCCAGTAGTCCTTTCTTAGGTTTGCGCAGGACATTGAATAGGCGATTCATGCCTGTTCGTAATGACCGTGTTATAGTAGAAACCCGATGTAAAGTACGCCCTTGGTGCATGGAAACGTATACTTATTATTGAGGTATATTTGATATCGAGCCCCATCGGAATAGTGAATGACATAGTAGTAATGAATCCCTGATTGTGAAATTCGTACTTGATAAAAAGGTATACTTATTTAATGAGTACTTAATATTGAGGTTTCACTGTATCTGTTCAAAAAGTTATGCTTAAATCTCTAGGTGGGCACCAACATGAATTTATTTATGACGGGCAGTATTGATTGTTATTGTAAGCAACGAAATATTTTAACTTAATGCTATATAAATGAAATAACCTATATCTTTTTCATAGTAACAAAAAAGATAAGATGAAGCACATGTACTACAATGTAGAAGAATACAAAGCAGTAGTGACCCCCTCCACTATGTTTACGTGGACACACCTCTGGCGAGCTGCAAACCCAATTCTATTAGGGCCCACAAATTATCCGAGAAGGTCGTCAACAAGATAAAGGTAAGGCGAAAAATATCAACACCACCAAAGAAATGGGAGGGGAGAGAATGCAATGATAACATAGCCTTGGCCATGCTTCGTCCCTGCTTTGCACTGCATGACCAGCATAACCTGTGGAGGCTGGTGGGATCTGTTACAGTGCATTCCTTGTTTGTGGTCACGGATTTAATGAGGTGAACGAGAAACAGTTGAAATGTAAGTACGACAGGCCTTAAGAAGTATTGCTACAATATCTGGTTATCTCCGAGTCAAATAAACCTTGGTAAGAATAGCAATCAGATAATCATTGTTTTGGAAAATATTAATTCATCATTTTATAAGAATAGGTGAGTAAATGAACCTTTAAGAATTAAATATTTTATATTTTTACTAAAGCCATTTTGTAAAATGGGTACTTGGTTTTAGGCAGTGGAAGATATTGTCAGAATGCTAGTGATCAGCGCCTATAAATGGCACTGTATGCTCCCCAGGGAGTCGAAAAAGTCCTAGAGTGATCAGGCCTGCTGGGGTAATGATAGTGTGAAGTCGCGTGAGCGGGCATTAGCCTGGATACGAGATTATAAACCGCATTATTATTATTATTATCATTAAATCTTTATAGTTTTTTTTTAGCTTATTTGTGTTTGAATTGGGTTAAAGTTAAAGCTTTCGAAAGCAATTATCTTAATTATTATCATTAATATGATGTACTGAAAACAACAACATGCGTTTCAATGAAATTTTTGACACCTGGTATAAGATAAGATAAGATAAGATATTTTATTGTCCAGAGTCACATTTGATTCGCTTTGCATGACAATTTCACAGTATTTCTTAACAATATTACATTTCACATACGTGCATAAAGGGGAAAAAATATACTGAATTACAAAGGTGCACCACGCCCGCTACACGCACACACTCATTCATACATATCGCTTTTGATAATAATATTAGATGAGTGAAAAAAAAACTGTTCACTTAATTCAAAGTCAAATAACTTACAGAGGCAAATCATGAGTAAATTATTTACAGTGGAACGGATAAGATAAATGAAATTCAAAATGTACAGTATTCAACGAAAAGACCCTAAGGTAGAACATGATTTGGTAACATTTAAAAAAATACAACAACCAAAAAAAAGAAACCATCGAAAGTGAAGTGCTTAATTCAGGTTTGCCTAATTCATGACTTGAGCAAATCTGGATAAGTACATGCTGTTTGTTGTCTATGAAAATATGGGCGACAAAATTTCACATTTAGAGTTCAGATGAAAGAAGAGACTCAGAAGAAAAGATATTTTATGGTCACTTTTTGTGTTATTGTTGTTTCTACTGCTGTAATACTACCACAGTAAAAGCTTTTTTTTAAATTTATAATTGTTTTTGTTGCCATCTCTTGCTTGATTTTTTTTTCCCATGAGCAGGCATGGATGAATATCAGGATCACAGGAGTCAGTAATCACAGATCTGATGGTTACTTTCATTTCATTTATTTCATTCTGTACCCAGGTTGCAGTATGCAACATATGGGCAAATGAATACAAAATACAAGGCAAATACATGTGAGCGATTAAGCAACCTTCGTCATAGTCTACACTAAGCAGTAAAGTGATCAGTTTAAGCATAATAGTGACACCATAAACGATTCAAGGGAAACACTAACACACATGCACACACACACACACACGCACTCTCACATACACACACACACACACACACACACACACACACACACACACACACACACACGCACACACACACACACATATACACACACGCTCACACGCCCACACACACTCACACACGCACCCAATTAAGGAATTAATATGAGGTTTGCAGAAAATAGCGAGATTTTGAAGACTACTTTTGCTCTGATTGGCAAAGAGTTCATAAGCTTTGAAAGTATTTGGGTGTCTAAATCTGAACATTTAGTCAACAAATCAAGTAGATGTATTATTGAGGCAGGAGTCGAGTTCATGAATCGATCTCATGAGCTGAGTCATCCAAAATACAGGAAATATCCGGATTTTCTGAACAATGAAATTTCAGTTTTTCTTCTAAGACAAATAGACTGAATGATCTACAATTGTATAGGGAGTAGGAGTCAAATAAGGTTTAATCGCTGTTTGACTACATCAAGTTTTGACCATATCGCTTTTTGACTACATCAAGTTTTGACCACATCGCTTTTTGACATCACATATGAAAGGCTAATGTGTGAATGGATAGGTTTTGGCTTCACATTATTCTGGCCGAGATGAAGTCATCTGAAAGGGCTGGGAAAGGAGGACCAGCCTTATGCAATGGAAAAGAAAAATTCTGGAAAAATGATGACTGATGAACAAGTTTTAACTATAAAGGGCATTTAATCTGCTGTACAAAAAAACCCAATTTCATCTACTTTTACTGATCATTTGCCCATCTAATCAGTATTTTTTTTTTTGCGTACAGAAATGATGTTATTCTCGATTTCTGCAACAAGGAAAAATTCGATATTGGATAAACCCAGCCCGATATCTCCGATCCTAGTCTTATACTGTAGCTACATAAGCCTTATTTTGACAAGCTGCAAGATTTATGTCGTACCGTTCGCCCATATACCACTGCTGTGGTCTGGGTGTCAGTTAAAAAACCTAGATAAACTTGTTCAACTTGTTACGTGAAGGAGAACAAGAAATCCAGAGAAACACAACTGTGTTAGAAGACAGACCAGGTTTGTATAAATTTACTTAGTCACCTCATGATGGTCATTTTTTTCTCGAATGTGGGTGCATTTTTCACTATGAGCTTCATGCATGACAAAGACCAATAATATTGTTATCATTTTCGGGACTATTAACTGCTTGGTTTAAACTGGCTCTTCTCTCTCAGCCATTTAGTTTGATTTGGCTATCAAGCAAGGCAGTTGTTTTTGTTTTCTTTTTTTTTAGCTCATGACTTTTAGGAGCGTTAATAATGTTCTAAATATCACTTATAAATTTCACCCTTCACATTTCAGTAGTTCTAAGAAACTGTTCATGTATAACAGACAGACAGACAGACAGACAGACAGACAGACAGACAGACAGACAGACAGACAGACAGACAGACAGACAGACAGACAGACAGACAGACA
>JAWQUT010001103.1:20377-30635 GCA_033807755.1 Ellobium chinense | reverse complement strand
ATATATATATAGTCACGAACCAAGCATGGAAGGGGAGATAGGGACTCAGTTTGAGCGCATGCCTTTACAGGAGATCGTGATGAAAAGCTGAGTATCACTATGTTGGAAACTTCTATAAGAAGCCCCAGGTCAGCCCATTTATCCGGATTGAACCGTTATTTAGGTGCTTCTATTCCAGATCAATGGCAGTATGCATATTCCTTGCGTAAACTTGCGCGTAAATTGTGGTAACTACAAGAAAAGCCTAAAACCTCAGTAATAATATTTCCGTACTTACTGCAGTGTGCAAGTTAATGCAAGGGTTAGGCGTGCAGCTACTAGTTATACCTTTTTAATCAGTTTTTTTCGTAGCCTTAGTAAAGCTTATTTGTAGTATTGGAAAGAGTAGCACTAGAAAGTGTTGATTGTAGGTGGCATAATAGTAAAAGTAGTATTCGTAGTGGAAACAGCAGTGGTGGTGGTTGCAGTTGTGCTGTGATACGTGGTGGTTTTAGTGGTAACAATGATGATATTGCATACAACACAAGCAGCAGTACCAAGACAGACAGACAGACAGACAAACAGATAGACAATTGATTGATTGATTGATTGATTGATTGATTGATTGATTGATTGATTGATTGATTGCTTGGTTGATTGCTTGATTGATTGATTGATTGATTGATTGATTGACAGGGTGCTTTCTACGGCGTTTTGGCGGGCCATATATGTGGAGTCATCCGTATGGCCATCGACTTTGCCTTTCCAGCTCCTGGATGTGGTAATATTATCGTGATCATCATCATTGCCACCATCATCATCATCATCATCATCATCATCATCATCTGTGTATTAACATTCATCAGCTTCATAATCTATATTACGACAACCATGTTATACCGATCTCTGAAGTCATCTTGACGCCATTGCCAAAATAACAAGGCAGAATACCTTTATCGACTTTTGCTATGCTCGTGCTGCTATGAAAAAGCTTTTCATCATCTTTCTTACGATAATTATGTTAAAGGGATCACTGAGGTCATCTTGACTCCATTGCTAAAAATCGGATTATCGGCTATGCACTTGCTATAGATGCTATAAGAAAACATTTAACTCCTATTGTCGCTCAGCTCAATCGTCTGTAAAATGAGTACCTGCCTATGGGAATAGAAAATATCAGAATGCCAATGTTATCGCCAGTGGGACATCGGCGCTGTCTGCTCTAGACAGCTGAGAAAGTTGCTGATTGATATGACCTGCTGGGGAAATGATACTGTGTACTTGCATAAAGAAGAAAGTAGCTGGACGCAAGACTTAAAGAAGAAAAAAAAATGAGGGGGTAAGAGAAGAGGTTGCTATTAAGTAAAACACGATTTACCGGACTTGGACTATAATTACAGAGCGAGTCAGTGTTTCCTTCCTTTGTTTCATTTCCAGATGAAGAAGACACCCGTCCCATCATCCTCAGTGCTGTTCACTATACTTACTACGGCAGTCTGAGTTTAGTTATCACCACACTCGCCATTATCATCTTCTCACTTCTTACTCCCAAGCAATCAGAGGAAGAGGTAAGCGAAAATTCATAGAAACATACACTCGTAAAAGCTTGTCATGAAATTCGTGGGACGCTTCAAACATTTAATGTCGTGTTAAGCACATTTCGCACTATCCACAGGACCGATTAAACCCAATGTCACAGACGTCTTTCACGTTGGGACTTTTACGTGTTTCGAAGTAGCATTAGTTTCGTAAGAAGGGCACAATGTGTGAGTGTACCGTAGGAGTATATCAAGTTCAAGTTCAAACTTTATTTAGATCAATGGTCAGTCACAAAACATTTATAATATATATAAACATAATAATCAAACAAATTTCCTGTCCCTCAACCCCCTCTTCCACCCCTCGCCTTCGTCATCTGTCTGATCCGTCTATTTCTATATCGGGTGGTACATTTTAATACTACTGTCCACACTCTACTTTTCGATGTTCTCCAATGTCCTTTTCAATATTTTTGGATTAACCTCTTTTTTTTTCTTTGTCTTAACACCATCGATTCAAATGATTTAAGTGATTGATAGAGAATGCTTTAAAATTTGATCCTTGTAACTCAGCCATGTTCTATTTCCAGCTATACGGAGTGACTTGGTGGACTCGAGTTGACTGTGTCGATAAAGAAGATGATGACGCTCTTGATAAGAGCGGGGAAATGATTAATGGAGATTTTCCCAGTAAGTTTAAATGGAGAAAATTGCTGTTGGGTTAGATCTGTGGCCGTATGCATAATCCATACGTTATCTAACGTATTGCGTGAACACACAGTGAACACTACTAATGTTTTGGGTGTTTCCCGTGGTTAAAGCAGTGCGTTAACTAACGTATGGATTATGCACACGGCCACTGGTGATGTTGTGAGTCATGATTATGGTAGTGATGATGATGATGGTGATGATTGTGATGGTATTCTTTAAAACTAAATATGATTCTGCCTAACGACACAAAACTTTTTGAACAATGTATAATGAATTTATTAAAAATAGTAGACGTTTCGTGTTGAACACTTTCTCAAGACTGACAATGCAAATTTAAGACATACAAAAGAAAGGCAGGTGAATACATGTCTGAGAGCCAGAAATGGAAATTGGAATAGAGCAACTGAGAGAGGTAATGAAAGGGATTGAGATATGCTCATTGGCTGAGTTATTTAAAGCACCGGTATACATAAACACACAGACAAAACCACACTATCACACACACACACACACACACACACACACACACACACACACACACACACACACGTACACACGTACATACATACATACATACATACATACATACATACATACATACATACATACATACATGCATACATACATACGAGTACATACATACATACATACATACATACATACATACACTCATACACTTCCACATATACACGTTCGCGGTCGCAAACACACTCACGTCTATACTCCTATGCCAGACATCACATATACATGTCCACACGTACCTTCAACCCTTCATTCGTCCATAATGTGAATGCACTCGAAACAAAAGTTTCAAATCAGTAATGAGCATGGATTCCAATCTCCATTACTAAGAATTGTAAACAGAGATTGTGCTCCCACGGCCCGAGAGGAGACGTCTGCTCTAAGAAATGCACAAGATAAGTTTCAAGTATTCGTGATGGAAATGGTGACTGAAGAAGTAGCAGTGCTGACGTTGATTTGACGTATTTAATTTGGTTGAGGCTTTTTAGTGGTAATACACTAATACTGCTATGCTGCGTTTGTTGTTGTTCTCAGTGGTGGTGATGATGATGGTGGTAGTGATAATAGTGGTGATAGGTGAGGAAGTCAGGAATGCCAGAGAATGTTTAGTGTTACGCAATTTGAGTTGAATAATATGTATACTGCACTGATGATATTATGGAGGAAGAAAACTTCGCTAGAAGTTGCGTTGCGTCTGCATAAAAAAATGAAGTGGTCTCTTTGATGCGCCCTGCATTATCTCGCCTCTCTCTCTCTCTCTCTCTCTCTCTCTCTCTCTNCTCTCTCTCTCTCTCTCTCTCTCTCTCTCTCTCTCTCTCTCTCTCGCTCTCTCTCTGTATCTCTCCCTGTCTCTTCTCCTCAAAACAGCACAACAGACTCCAGAAAAAAACCAAAGAATGATGCTCGGGACAAAATCAATGTGAAATTTTGCGGGGAGGAGACAGGGGTGCGGGCTTGAGTAAGGAAAGCCAGGAGCATGACGTTCTGGCACAGACTTAAAGATTTATAGTAACATCTATAACATATGAGAGGTCTCACTATCCTATTCGCCCAGATCACAAGCCGCGCTTGCTAGATAGAACGCCATGTTTTGTAGGGCAAGGCAGAGTAAATTAGAGAGAATGAAAGAACAGCGCTCACCATAACCACTGTTGCCACAATAAATCTGAATATGCTGGTGTACTGTACCTTATTATTTCCTCTAAGGTGAGAGCTGTATTTCTCTCTCTCTCTTTCTCTCTCTCTCTCTCTCTCTCTCTCTCTCTTGCTCTGTCTGTTGGCCTATCGGTCTGTCTGTCTGTCTGTCTGTCTGTCTGTCTCTCTCTCTCTCTCTCTCTCTCTCTCTCTCTCTCTCTCTCTCTCTCTCTCTTTCTCTTTCTCTTTCCCTACAAAAAATGGCGTTCCAGGAAAAGCACGACATGTCACTTGATAGCACTTCCCTGTTCTTATCCACATAGACAACTCGACAGCGGAGAATCCAACAAACAACGAGGATGACACTCAAAACGAAGAAGGGCGATGTCACCGATGGTTCGACACCGTATGCGGAATACCTTTAGCCCATGCCAAAAGCAAGGAGACACCGGAAATCACTTTGAACCAGAGACGAAGTTTTCTTATAGAAAGTCCAAAGTGGCAAGCCATCCTGAACATCAACGCAGCCATTGGCTTTTCAGTAACGGCATTTCTGATTGGCTACTACCGCTAACAGAGACAGTTTTGCCATTTCCAAAATTTCCAGTTCCACATTGCAAAGTGTGTCGAATCTAGTAATGACTTTCATTTTTGTAGTATTCATCTCTCCTTTTGTCCCCATTTTTTTTTTTTGCTACTGCTATTGTTTTTATTGCTGTTGCTGTTGTTGTTGTTGTTGTTATTGTTATTATTGTTGCTGGTGCTGCTGATGATGGTGATTTTGTTTATACTCTATGTACGAAAGCAGCATGGTCAGACAGGGTTAGATTTTCCTGTTTCATGTACATTTGTATTACCGTATCCCAGATACAGTATATTATTATTGCGCACCTCAAAACTCAGTAATAAGTGTAACTTTTTGCATGGAAAACAAATAGTTATCCTTAACGTATCCCACTACTTATCGAGGTCCACTTGACTGTTTAAATTACAATGAAACGCATACTTATTAGCTAGGTATACTCAAGCCTATCATTGAAGTCTTTATATCTAAATTTCACTGTGTTGCCTTTCTTGACCACCAAAGCACTAGATCTAACAGTATAAGCCGAGTGCATCTAGGAGTTGGAAACAAGATGCTTGTTTACAGCTATGATAAATGCCAATAATTTTTCCACCGTAGGCTATAATTATATAAAGATTTACACTCCTCGTGAACTTAACAAGGCGTCCCATATCAAAATACCTTTCACACGTATTATTTAACGCCTTCAAATTTTGACTCACAGATAAATGCCACAAGACCATAATTTTGAGGACTTGATAGCCGGAAATATCATCCTAGCACTCCAGACATTTCCATAGGTGCTCCGATCCCCATGCTGAAAACCTTCTCACGGAAAACAAGCTAATTGTACCAGTTGACATCTAATTGAAGACAGTTCTGTTCCTTCCAGCAAACCTACAGTTCCTGGCATCTCCTTTCACCATACCCATCTCCTTCATACGACTCACTGCAGGACTGTTGTCCCAGGTTTTCTCCTCCTTGTCCCTCAATTTTTTTCCCAATTCCTTTGGAGGACTTTGAGGACTTTGGCAGTGAATCAGGCTGCCTAGTATTTTAGCCCTTTTTCACACAGTAAACAGGGTAACCTTACCCACTCAGCAACAATAACACCCTTTACATTTGAGCGGCAAAACTCTACCTATTCTGTGTCTGCAAACGTATTTGTATTCATCTAAGCTTGTCAGATTCAAATCCAAACCTTTCCTCCTTCCCACGGCCAATTTTCTAATTTTATAGGGACTATTCAAAACTGCATACTCTTATGCCAGGTACTATTGGCACCTGCAAACCTACAGAATAAATCTTTTGACGCACTCGGCTTTTTATTTAATCACCTCATATTCTATTGGTTGTGAACGGTCTCATTCCATCATTTTTTTTTGTTTTTGTTTGCATGCACACTTCTACTGTAGTGGTTTGTATGGCACAGGGCCATTACAGGTCAGCTAAAACCTATATAAGCATAATAATGCACACACAAAACAGTTACGATGTCGTTTCCAACTTATGAATATGAGTCCTTTTCAATAACTGAATTGTTCCATTAAATGTTGTCTTTAGATATTGTGGTGCAGCTGTTGTGGCTATGCTTGTTGAAAATGTGCCAGTAACATATTAAATACAAGACAAACACCCCATTTTACAAACAGGCAGGCAGGCAACGCACCAGCGGCGAAAGAATACCTAGTGCACCGAAAGGCATCATAGACGAATGCATTAGACTCCGTGAAAAAGTTGGACGATTGGCGAATCGGGCGGATTGAAAAGATCTATCGGAGATTGTATTTCGTTGCTATACACATTCTTTTTTTTTTTTAAATGGTAAACAAAAATAAAGAGGACTGATGTGTATAGTTACCTTTTGTGTATTTTTCTACGGCTTTAGGTGAAAACCACATGTTTTTACGTTACGTAGTTCTCAAGAAATCTGTGACACAAATTTGGCTGAAGCGTTTTATTAATATAGATTAGCTAAGGGAATGTTGCAGCGAGCTGTCAAAGTGATCAGTAAGATGAACTAGGGCCATAGAATAAAAATAAAAAAGTCGACAGAGGAACTGATCCCTTTGATATCACTCACACATACCCCCTTTGTCTTCACGTGAACCGCTTTGTTTTCTCCAGGGGAAAAGGGTGACCGTGTTTGTAAACTAAGTAACATACTGGTTGTTGCGTTTTGAGAGTGTGGGTCTGTGGCCAATGATTACGTTTCGTGACATCCGGGAAATAGCTAAGTAGTCGAGCTTTTATAGATATTCCATTCTGTGGGTAGCAACCTCCACTATCGTTGTCTGATGCAAAGGCTTCGCTTCGAAACAGAATCTCTCAAGAATCTCTGTCTCTTTCATAAGAATATCATGGCTCACCATTCTGATAGTGAACGAATGGAAGTTCATTTTCCATAGCTCCTGGAACTGACAACGGATCTGGGGTGTGTTCGCGAAAGGGAGAAAGGTGGAAGAGGAGGAAGGGGAAAAAAGGGAGGGGGGGGAGGCTTCCTCCTGATTGCCTTACACGGATTTTTTAAGTGCTGACACATGAGGCATAAATCTTTGTAAATGAAATAGTCCACCTCAATTATAAGTGTGCTGGTGCATGGAAAAAGTAGGTTATACCTATCCTTGAATGAAATATGTTATCGAGGTTCAATTTTATAATGAAATGAAAGAATAATGAACAACTCGTACATGTCAAATACATACTTAATAGATTATTCTCCTGAAATTATCTCTCTTGAATCCGCTAGGTGGCACTCCGCATGTTCAGGTACACTTCACGTTTTTCACTTTATATCCACTGTGACTTTTAATATTAATAACATATCTAATTCATAATTTCATGCAACAAAATTCAACGCAAATGTTCCCAGAGTTACTTAACCCTATCAGCACCTGACGAAGAAAATATACAACTCAGCCCTTTGAAATTAATAACTAATATGCTTACGAGCAATCTATGCTAACACTGGTTGGCGACGATATCTTACTTATGGGGTAATTTGTTCTTCATCTTTGTTAAACATCAAGACGTTTTCGATGTTATAATTTAATTAGCATCATTTTGAAACTGTCTGGAAATTGATTATAATGTCCCAGAGAATATTCATGTGATAATCCAAGCCTCAGCAGTTGATAGTATGTTGATAGTGGGTCCTCAGCTTTACAACACCAACTAACAGAAAACGGCCAGAAGAATCAGATGTTTTCACCCAGAGTATGATTCTAGAGTTACCTTTCTTACATTTGAGGAAAATGAGCCATTACGAGGTAGGCCTACTCGTCGCATCAAGGTTCCACATGATGATTCTTAAGTCATTGTATATAGTTCCTTATACATGTGCATCACTTCCCCAGGTCTGTAGCTGCTTAATTACACACACTGTCTTACTGCTTTGCTTTCTGTTGTTTAATTTGTATATTTAGGAAAGAACACAATTTTCTTTTCATGGGCTGGTTTCTGATACTTCAACTTCAAACACACCGGTTTTCTTTAAGCATGACCTGCTTATAATACCAATATTTTGTTACACTTGTTCTCATTTGTATTGAATATAAGCCTACCGCACCATCAAATTTGTTGTTTGTTCGTTTGCAGATTGTCCATTTGTTTATGTTTAATTTTCAGCATTCTGTATTGAAATGTTGATAGGAAACTGTCTAACTTGGAAGGCGAGGCAAGAGAAGGATTTCGGAGGAAGATACCCCTGCCTAACAAGTGTTTCGGCCATTTGAAGTCCTTACTCTCTAATAGTTTCTGGCGTCAATTAGACAGTTCGCGGCCGGACTGTCTGTAACCATTACGGCCCGTCCGCGGAACCACCAGAAAGATGTTGCAAAAGCAGTTCGCGCCCGACCGTCGCGTGTACCGTAACAGCGTGTAGGTTACAGGCCTGTAATTGTACTTTCCCTTTTGGGTCGTACAACTTAGGGGTTATATTTCATTTTCCCTTTTCCCTCTTTTGGCATGCTCTGCTTCCAGTAATAAGGGCTCCGGGNGGGGGGGGGGGGGGAATTTGATGTCATGGGAAACTGTGTCCATTTTACTTTATTTTGACAGGAACGTTTTAGTCCTGGGCTGGAACTGCCAGGTCAAGGGTGTGCTCAGGCGGAAGAGGAGGGGTTTGGCGTTGACCAGTGAAAAATGTAGGCCCTGTTTACAAATAGCAACCAAGCTCAAAATTTCAATGGGCTTGCTAGGGTTGGGTAAGTCTTAAAATTTGGGCCACATAATGAGCTTCAATCTGGTATGGGTCTGGGTGAAAGCTAAAACTTTGGGTTCAGGGGGCAGCTCAAAATGTTAATATAGCCCATTGAGGAAAAAAGGGTCCAATCCCATTACAGGTCTGTAACCTTGTAAAAGAGCCTACTGGGTGTGTAAAGAGAAGACAATCCAGACCGAGTGCCATGCTGAGCTGACACTTCCATTATTAATATTACCTGTGTGCTCCTAAACTACCCCCTGCTTTCAGTTTAGAGTATACGCATTGTTTTGACATAAAAGTGAGAATGCATGTAAAGCGAGAATAGGAATTCTAGTTATCCTGTTGGGAAATAGGTCAACGATTCCATACATACATATCTCAGTCATACTGCAACTACATAAAACATCATACAGTTCCCTGTATAACAAAGTCATTCCTAGTTTCCCTGGTGCAGCGCTCTGTTCCCCTCCAGCTCCAAGGTTGTTCATTTTGAAGACTTCTGAACTTCTAATGTTATCAGAGACTATTATTTCATCATCCACAACTTTTCATTTGCTGCTGAGTATCAATTAAAATGTTTGCATTCTTTCACTTTTTCCCCCTTCCTTTTCTTGCGTTTCCGTTTATTTCTTATTATTCCATCTTTTGTCACTCCTAGTTTGGTCCTTTTTCCTTCTTCTCTCCTTCTCTCTTTCTGTATCTCTCTCTCTCTCTCTCTTTCTGTATCTTTCTCTCTCTCTGTGTATATTTATCTCTCTCTGTCTCTGTCTGTCTCTGTCTGTCTGTCTGTCTCTCTCTCTCTCTCTCTCTCTCTCTCTCTCTCTCTCTCTCTCTCTCTCTCAATTTTTTCTTTTCTCTCTCGTCGATCCTAAAATTTTACCCATTCTACTGACTACCCTCCCCATTCGTTCCCCTACTCCTACATACTAACAACATGGCATGTCCATTCGCCTCTTTGATCCTGAAGACCGACCACCTTCTAGCATTAGAACCCAAAAAAAAATTTCACGAGGAGTATTCAATAAACTATTCCCGTGGTCGAAAACAAATTTAGCGACAGTGTGTCAAGGCTGTGTCAGTGGGATATCAAAGCCTATGGAAAGCCCTAAAAGTGTTTGTCGATTTATGACTTCTTATGCAACTAGCACCGCCCCTAAACGCAGACAACAATGCTCTAGATGATGCTTGACTGCCAATCAAACTCGGTCATGCTGAAAAGCACTTTAAATCTGACTGTTAAATCTGAAATGTTCTGATTTGAGCTCAGGAGCTGTCAGTCGGAGTGCAGAATGACTTTGTAATATGAGTATTATTTACCAGTGAGAATACAACAGGCACAACAGTGTTGAAATGTTGAAGCTACATGTTGAATCTGGGGCTGTTGTATGTCGGGGCGCAGGACGGTCGGCGGCAGGCCGGGTCAGATGCACGAAAACAACCTCTCCCCTAGGGTCTAGGAGGCTACTGCATGGTGTCCTGATGGGCATCAGCCTAGGTCCGTCCGTTACCTCGTGTCACACATCATCCTGATACTCATTAGCCGTCTTCGGACGCATGAGGGGTAGCTCGGAGCTGGTGGCATCATGGCGTTGCAATTTTTTTTTT
>JAWQUT010001102.1:54262-67793 GCA_033807755.1 Ellobium chinense | reverse complement strand
GATGTATATTATTGAAACTATGTATTTTTTTTCTTTTATTCTATTGCATGCCGTCTCACTGCCATTCCCCATCCATCTACTATGTAGGATGAAGTTCATGGTGCACTGAAAGGCATGTTATGGTCAGCATAACGTAATGTAGCAGGTCTAACCTGGCTAGGCTAAGAGCTATTGAACTGTAGTGAACTGTGCTTAGAGAATGGGGTGTGTGGCTCGGTTAGTTGAATCATTACACAAAGAAAAAAAAATGGGCAACCTGAAATGTTTGCCATTCTCAAACTGCCATTCCCCACCCATCCACTTTGTAGGATGAGGTTCACGGTGCCCTGAAAGAAATATGGTCAGCAGGACGCACTGTAGTATGCCTAAACTGGCTAGGCTAAGAGCTTTTGAACTGTAGTGAACTGCGCTTAGAGAATGGGGTGTGTGGTTTGGTTAGTTTAGCAAAGAAAAAAAAAGGTGGGCAAACTGAAATGCTTGTCATTCTTTCAGTACACTAGTAAGTTTAGTCAACTCCTATATTTAAATGGATATTTATGTGACAAGCACTACCTGGCAGATGTGTCAGTGCCTTGTTTAGTGGGTTAGCTTAGTCTAAGCTAGAGGATACCTGTTGCAATTGATTATACAGTAGTAGTGAACGGAGAATTAGAGGTTTCGCTTGATGTCATCTTGGAGGTGTTATTGGTCAAATGTTTCGCTGAAGCCATTGGTTGATGTTTGGGGATGCTTGGCTGGACTAAAATCTCCAGACTAGCAGAATGAATAATAGCAGGGTATAAAATCTGTCCTTTGGAAAGGTTGTGTAAAAGCAGTTCTATGACCTGATACCCACAAAAAAAAGGTGGTAAAATGCATCGGTGAATTTGCTATATACAGATTTGTTGCAGGTGGCTTTTTCCCAGGGTCTAAGTGAATTCATTTTGTGCAAACAGTTGTGCTGTTAAAAAAAAAAAACAAATCATCTAAACTGAAACTGCAAAAAATCTAAATTAAGGCTTTCCACTGTAAACTGTAGATATATATAATCTGAGTTTAGCCGTGGCTCCAAACCTAAAGATTAGTGTTGGCCATTTCGGAACGTTCATATGGTTCGAGGTGAAAAATCTTACTCAACGTCTTAGAGAGGCTTTTCCAATCAGATTCATGCAACAGACAGTGAATGTCTTCAAAAATCTGTGGAGATTTGACCGAACAGTTTGAAATGAAATGGCTCGAATAGCTGCATGTTGAGATCAGTCAAATGCCATGCTAAAAGGTGCGCATTGACAGGAGTGCAAAGATGCTAAAGGTTTTCCCTTGACATCAGCAAAGACCAACTGTGTTCCAAAATAAATCTTGTGTCTCTCTCTTCTATTTGAGATTTTTAAAATTGAATTTCTCACCTCAGCTATTAGCTATAGAGAATACTCTCTCCGGAAGTTTGGCCGGACGGTTTGATGTGTAAGGGCTCGATTATGTCGTTAGCGACATTGTAAACTTTGTCAAGCCCCATGCAAGACTGTGCCCGTTGACAACTGAGAATACCAAGATACGAAGGTTTCACCTGATATCACCGAAGCCACACTCTGTTCCAACATAAACCTTTTGTCTCTCTCTTTTATCAGAGTTTTCTCTGTCAAATTTCTCGATTAAGCCACAAGCTCTAGTGAATATCTTCTCGGGATGTTTGGCCGGACAGTTCGGTGTAATATATGACTCAATTGCACATTACGTTCTTGAAAAACCTACATTATTTTCAATGCTGCCACCAAACAAAACTGAATAAATTGATACCAATATTTTGTTAATCATCATAATATGTGAAATACGGCTTTTTACATTAGCAAGGACGAATAAGGTTGCCATCATGTAAATACCCCTTTTCTAAATTCACTGTGCGTTCTCATGTTTTCCCCTTTCCATTCCCCCTATTAAGTAGGTCAACGTTTATTGTGGATTAGGCCAAACCAGTGTCTGACAACATATTGTTCAACAAAAGCCCATTTCTTTCCTGTGGGGTTATACTTTTTATTTTGACCCACCCATTTGGTGACAGTAACATTACACAGGGAGATAAACATCACAGATTGCCACGTCCGTGATTTCTGAGGTCATTTATAGGGCGCGCAAGACAACCCCTTGTTATATATTTCATAAGACTGCCTCTCGCTGGTTTTAGTGAATTTTTATTATTTACTCGACGGAGTTTTATGCGAGTTTCAGCATCAAGCGAAACCTTGAATAAGACAGCCATCTTTCGTTCTTTAGAAAAGTGGCTCATAAGACAGGTGGTACCAATATGCAGGTGAACTTTTGTTTTCTTAATGTTAAGCTATAAAGGACCCCATTTCCATTTTGTTTTCAATTTTATACGAAAATGAAAAATACTGTTGCTGTTGAGTTGGTTTTTTTTTAATCTTTTAAATTGGTTTGCAATGTAATACAACGATATACATTCATTCATAGTGACAGAAACATAGCACAATACATCATACATGTAAGTGCATAAAATTACAAATGGAATACAAAACAAAAGTCATTGCTGGTCGCCCGAAATGTAGGCCCCTAACTTCGCCTCTCTCAACCCCCCCCCCCCCCCNTCCCCCCTCCCCCGCCCCTTACCAACAAGGCTCTAAAGCTCATTTACATCCGAGTCGAGTGGGGAAAAAGTGAAGTGTCTTCCTCAAGGACACCACATTGTAAACCGCCCTGCCCGCAAGTCTAACACACAAACCTTAGACTTGACAGTCTTCATTTTCCAAGTACGACCCTCAAACCACACGGCCACGTTGCCTCCCGACCACTGGGTAAGACGGCTGGCTCGACGTTCGAAAAACACCCTTTAGGACCCTTACACGGAGTCAGAAAGCAGTCATCAAGAACATAAACATCTTGCCATCAAGCCCATCAATACCCACCAGGCGGTAAGCAGGATTCAAGACAGAAAAATTGGCCGGACCATGGCATCCTACTCAGAACAATGTCCAGTTATCCAGGAACCCTACAGTTACAAAAATAGCATCTATATTCAGTCACTTAAGAGGATCACCCAGGCCCCAAGGGGTACTCAGTGTCAGGCAATAAACTGTTTCGATCAGCAATATGTCCCATTTTGGAGGTATAAAGAGACTGGTATTGAAGACAAAAAAATCTTTGAAATCTCGTTCCAATAAAATAGGGGTCAAATCAGCAAATTAAAATCCGCAACAAAACCAGAAAATTATGATTTTAGAATACGATGTTTTTAGCCTTAGTTGACATTTTCATCTGTCTCTTCACACTGGTAGAGCACTGATTTTGGACTGATGTGTCATAAATACGGCGAATAAATTTCAATGGTTCCAATCATTCGCCGCCGCTGGATAAATGACGATCGATGTGCTTTGCTTCGTAGCTTCCTGCTCTCCAGCTTGGGCGTCAAACCTAGAACACCTAAGAATAGAAGAAAAAAAAACTTAAGTGGCATCTACAACATAGTACTGAATTTGTTCTGATGTATCACATAATACAGCCTAAGATATTTTTTTTCTTCAATACGAGTCTCCTTATACCTCCAAAATGAGACATTTTGCTGAAACAGTTTGTTGCATGACATTGAGTACCCCTTGGGGGGTAGATGATCCTCTTCTGTGACTGAATCTAGATGGTATTTCTCTCTCTCTCTCTCTCTCTCTCTCTCTCTCTCTCTCTCTCTCAGTCTCTCTCTCTCTCTCGCCACTGGATGTATGATGATCAGTGTGCTTTGCGCCTTAATCTTCAACTTGCCAGCTTCGTCGTCAAACCTAGCATAATCTAAGAACACAAAAGACTGACTCGACTGTTCAGAGATGAAGGGTGTTAGCCGCGACGTAACTTAACTGTGAAGGGATTTGGAAATGATGTGTACTGGACACTGGACCAGGTATCTAGCGAACAGGGTTTCTGTATTTTTTTTTTGGTGGCTTGGATGACCAGAGCTCGCCAGGAAAAGGTAACGTATGGCTGTTTGATATCAGTTCATTGATTATGTGAGATTGTGTCAGATCATAGCTCTTTAATGTTACAGATTTCTGAGCCATTTTGCTCTTCCTTTGCCTCTCTCTCTCTCTCTCTCTCTCTCTCTCTCTCTCTCTCTCTCTCTCTCTCTGTCCCTTTCTTTCTCTCTCTTTCTCTCTAACACACACTCATACACATATACATACATACATACATACATACATACATACATACATACATACATACATACATTCATACATACATACAGTACATACATACATACATACATACATACATACATACATACATACATATACACCCACTCACACACACACACACACACACACACCACCCACAAATATACATACCACACACACACACACACACACACACACACACACACACACACACACANCACACACACACACACACTCAATGACACGCACGTACATACACCTGACCCAATATAATGGCCACACACGCATGGACACGCACCCACACACGCACCCACCCACACACACACACACACACACACACACACACACACACACACACACATATACACACATATATATACACACATAAACACTTAATACATACATATTTTTTCACGCCCAATTCTTGACAAAAAATATTTACATGAGAGTGTATTCTCAGATCCTCGTAATTTAGTGACCAAACAGAAAATCCAGAGAAGCCCATGTATGAATATATGTATAGATTTGTAAGGAATATGAGTGAAATTTGATACTAGACGTCTGATGTTGATACAAATGGCACATGTTCTAAGATCATGACTCTTTAGAAAGAAAAATGCACCATTCAGCACTTTAGTGTGCAATATTGCATAGAAGCTCCACAGCACTTATAGCGGGTAGTTGCACACTATGTTTTCAGCATTACGACCTTTATAATCTGTGAGAAAGGGTGGTGTTTCCCTTTAACACTGTCGGTGTTTAGGTGTATTTCAATAAGTGGAGTACATTTGAAATGGACACGCTTAGTAGGTAAACACGGATATTGAGTACAGTAATTTTGACCCGATTTTTATTCTCGATGTGTACGTGTATGGTTAATACATATTTTTCTTAATAAGTACTCTTTGGTCTGTACGTGTTATCCGTATTCCACTGTATATTGATTTGACTTGTTGACCGCAGATTTGAACTTCACTCGGAGTCAACTGGTCACAACAACTTCTATGACAATAATAACAATATGACCACATGACCATTGCAAAAATACTTAACCCTGAATAGCTATCGTAATTCTTGTTACTCTGTTTTCTCCCTATGTGCACCCTAGCGGGCAGTAAACCGGTGCTATCAGGATGCCAGTCGGGTACCAGATCCTATGCGTCTGTGTCTATGTGATTCTATCTGCTCATCCAGCCGCACCCCTGCCGCTAGAGTGCATTGCACAGAAGACTTTGTACAGAATGAGAGGTGAGTAGTAAACTTTCACAAGTTCAGAAATGAGTCGTAGACTTCGGAGAATTTCAGAAATGAGCAATAGATTTTGTGCAAGTTCAGAAGTTAGTAGTAGAGTTTTACAGAGGGACGTTAGCGGCAGAATTCATACAAGCTCAAATGTGAGCAGGAGACTTTGCACAAGTTCAGAAATGAGTAGTAAACTCTGAACAAGTTCAGATATTAGCGACAGATTTTGGACAAGTTCGGAAGTCAATAGTTGTCCAAGTTTAGAAGTGAGTGATAGACTTCTTACACGTCAAGAAGTGAATTCTTGACTTTGTACAAAGTATAATATGCATTCTGTTCTTGCATTTAAACTATAGCCACCAGTAGTAATTCTTTCTTAGTCAGCTTTGAGTGGTACTACTATAATTATCATCACTACTGCATTTCATATTACATGTTTCGGCCCAAATCCTTTGACACATTTAGTAAACTTTATCCACTTCCGCTCTCCCCACCCCCGCACCCACATCCTTTCCAAGGTGAATTTTTTTAAAAAGTGATAACATCACCATACCCCAATCCTTTGTTTCCACTGGTAGACTGCTATTTCAAGCGTGACGATCAGTATTGTGAAGACATGTTACACACACTGCAAAACAGCTGTGGATTGTACCGTGAGTTTTATCATCATCATCATCATCATCATCATCATCATCATCATCATCATCATCATCATCATTTTCAATATAATAAATACTCTCAGACTATGTAACAACTAAAAAATTTAATACAAAGTTCCAAATTTTGAGACAAAGTGTCCGTCTTCAGGGAACATCTAAGAAATAATGAAGGCAGAATGGTCAGGCGAGCACACAGCATGGCATAATATAAAGGGAGACGAGATCAAATGCAAACAAACGATAGAAATAAAGGGACAGAAACAAGAAGTGAACTCAAAAACAACCGGAACGGCAATTTTAGGCAGTACATATTCCCCTTCCCCTCATCATCATCATCATCATCATTATGATCATTATTGATATAAGTTTACTACACACACACACACACACACACACACACACACACACACACACACATACCATACACACACATACACACATACCACACACACACATACCACACACTACACACACATAAACAGACACACGGACAAATGTGCACGCCCTTACATATTGGCACACAGGTAGCAGGTATCTCAGACCAGGAGAGAGCATATTAGTTGATACAATTATACGAGTGTAGGGTTTGAATTGTCAGCATAGGAAACAACCGTCATTAAAATCTTGAAGTTCAGCTTATATGCAAATGATGATGATGATGATATTAATGATGATGATGATAATGATGATGACGATGATGATGAAGATGAAGAGGATGATAACGATTTTTTTTTTGTGCATCCGAAAAAGGACACAAGTCCGAAACTTTATGTATCAAATTTGTTAAATTCTTATGGGTTTCACTCTTTACTTTTATTTGTATCCAGGACGGACTAATGTTTTGTAAACAATGNATGATTTCCTAACTTGACACGCTGCTTTTTCCACCCTCCACCTATTTTATTGACTGCTTGGAGCTCAGTTTTTCTTGGGGGAGCCCCTCATACTCACTCCCCCCTTTTACACACAAGTCTCCCCTTCTTACCTTAATTCACTCCTCTACCACCTGTTTTATCCCGTGATCAGGTTCAATTCTTATCGTCTTTACCAGCTATTTTAAGACTGTCTCACATAATCGATCAGAACTGACTTTTAACTCACTCTTCCATGCTTGTCTTTTCTTTTTCTTCTTAATGTGGTTGCTTTTATTGTGAAAGTTTTAACTCTTGTTTCATTTCTATTGATGAAGGCCTTAGAGCCGAAACGTTTGGATATCATTTTTGATCTTAATTCTTGGCTAGATTTTTAATAAATTACCTGAATTAAGGTTGAGCTTTTAATTTTTCTCAGTTTTTAATGATGATGATGATAATGATGATGACGATGATGATGATGATGATGATGAAGATGAAGATGATGATAACGATTTTTTTTCTGCATCCGAAAAAGGACACAAGTCCGAAACTTTATGTATCAAATTTGTTGAATTCTTATAGGTTTCACTCGTTACTTTTATTTGTATCCAGGACGGACTAATGTTTTGTAAACAATGATGATGATGATGATGATGATGATGATGATGATGATGATGATGATGATGATTTCTTTCATGTTCACAGTCTGTGGTGAAGGCCAGTCCCAGATTGAAACATGCTTTGAAGGTTCTAGACGTTGTCCAGACAACTTTTTGATATCACAGACGGGCCTTTGTGGCCGAGGTAAGGACACACAGAATATACAAATAAAGTCAAGATAAATGCACTGAGCTGTATGGGAAACTTGTCATAAAATTTACGTGTTCACTTCAGTGATGAGAGAGAGAGAGAGAGAGAGAGAGAGAGAGAGAGANAAAGTCCTCATTTTCGTTGGCCATTCTCAATGACCAAAATTATGGAGATGAGCATCTAGGCTTGAAAACATGACTTACCTTTAATGGTCCAAGATAAGATAACGTTTTGCCATGTCTCTTTATTTGAACTACCCCGACAGAAACCCAGTTGGGGCCTCAGGCTATTTCCAGAAAATAAAGATTAGCTTATCGGCAGGCCCTATCCCTTTTTAGCCCCTGACCCAAAATAATGCTGTCTTAATTTAACCTGGTCACAGAAGTCACAAATACATCATGACAGTCAACAGCTTAGATCACTAGGCCACTGGGAGGGAGGAAAAAATGGCTGGAAAAAAAAATATGCCATCCTCAGCATTTACTTCAACCCAGGTGACCACAAAAGGAATGAGCGTGTATAACCTTAAACGCAGGGTTACAAAAGTTATTAAGGTCACTCAGTGAATACCAGATTAGATCTACTACATTCATAATTAGCTTGACCCAACTGACCCTATAATAAAGAATAATATATAGCTATTGTGTAAAGACCAGCCCAAAATTACACGACTGACCCCCTGACCGAGATCATGTAATTGATGATTGACAATAAAATACCGTCAATGTTTCGTATATATTCTTTTTCGTTGTTTTTTTTTCTTATGATACAGGAACAGAGTGCTGCTATACGGTAAGTAAGTAGGTTAAATATAAATCTTCTATCACGTGTGGTTGACTAAGCACGTACTCTCTGAATGACCGTAATGATCACCCACTAAATTACGGCTTTGCCCATTCACTTCAGTTTATTACACTTTTATCACCGTGAAATTAGCAGAGCTAAATATGGATCTAGAAAGAAAAGAATACACGTAGTGTGGCAGCGTTCAGTTATAAACCGCATCCTATGTTGTCTACACTGCAAATTAAGATACGGATGTGGAAGACAACATTTCGTCAAATTCTTCCGTGCAAGCTTAGCCCTGCTAAGATGTACAGATTTTGCAACAATTGAGGTCTCTTTATTCTAACCATTGTTTATAGTTTCTGTTCAGTTGAGAGTATTAGGCTGGGCTCAAAAATTATGATATTAACTATTTCCACCCATTCTTCCATCCATCCATCCATCCATCCATCCATCCATCCATCATCCATCCATCCATCCATCCATCCATCCATCCATCCATCCATCCATTTATCCATCCATCGATCCATCCATCTACTTATCCACGTATCCCTCCATCCATCATCCATCCATTTTTTCTGCTTACCTCCCTTCCTCTCTGCATCCACTCACCCACCTTCACTCCCTCCCTCAACTTATATTCCCCCATTTACCCATCCATCCATCCATCCAGACCCTGACATCATGTGACCAGTTCCCAGCTGACACTGATTATGGTATTGTTCCTCTCCAACATGAGCTGGGCTTTCTGGCATATTGTGATGACAACTGGACAGTGATACAGGTCAGCCCTTTTCATTTCTTAAGTTCTCTGTAGCGTCATCTCAGTTTCCAGTTGCCCTATGTCCGCGTTTTAAAATCAATTGACTATCCCCAAATGTGCTTGGGTTAGCGTTAAAGACAGGGATTGACTTGGAAGCGACATCAAGAAAGAGAGAGAGAGAGAGAGAGAGAGAGAGAGAGAGAGAGAGAGAAAGTGGCTAGTTAACAGAACCCAGAATCAGATGGGAATTTTACATCAAATGCATGATGGTAACACCAGAACATACCACATGCACATATATATGTTTACTATGATTTTTTTTTTAAAAATCAGAGTTTAAAGGAGCTCTAATATCTAACTGACGGTTATTTCTGTACGTCCTCAGAGGCGAACATCCGGTGACCAGAGTTTTGATATGAATTATGCCGAATATGAAAATGGATTTGGCAAGAATATCAGTGGATATTGGCTTGGTTTGGCTCACGTTCGCTCCTTGCTAGATCGGGTAAGTTGTCCAGAATAGTAATATGCCTCGTCTTCCAGAGAGCATGTTTTCGATAACTTCGTGTTGTTGTTGTTGTTATTGTTGTTGTTGTTGTTGTTGTTGTTGTTGTTGTTGTTGTCATCGTTGTTGCTGTCGTTGTCGGTGATGTCGTTGTAGTGGTTGTTGTTGGTGCTGTCGTTGTTTATGTTGTTGAAGCTGCTGCTGCTGCTGCTGCTGCTGTTGTTGTTGTTGTTGTTGTTGTTGTTGTTGTTGTTGTTGTCGTCGTCATCGTCCTTGCTATTGTTGTTGTTGTTGTTGTTGTTGTTGTTGTTGTTGTTCTTGTTGTTCTTGTTGTTCTTGTTCTTGTTCTTGTTGTTCGTGCTGCTGCTGCTGCTGCTGCTGCTGCTGCTGCTACTGCTGCTGCTGCTGCTGCTGCTGCTGCTGCTGCTGCTGCTGCTGTTGGTTTTGGAGGTTGCATCTTTGTTATTGTGTTCTTGTTGGCACCTGTGATGCCGGGGCGGTTTTGCGGTTCGGATCACACATGCCAGTACTACTGTATGCCACACGCACCTATTAGAAGGCCAAATCACTCATTTTGTACAATCGAATTAATCCGCTAATATAGAAAATCCCCCGTTTTTGGTGGACCTGCGAGCCAGTGTCACGGTGTAGAAGTATGTAAAAGGACCTGTGATCATGACAAACCATCTGCTTTTAAAATTCCAGATACAATTTGAGCCCTGTATATGTAAAAATAAAGTGTCTTGAGCCTACGTATTAGCACGCGTTCAAAACCAGCCTAATGAAAATTGGAGACCAAATCAGAGGGCGAGGTGACTATTATTGAAAGAGATTTGTGAAACTCATCGCAACTCACGGTAGAATTTGTAGAATAACATATTTAGTGTATAGGGCTGAAAGAAGAAAACAAAACGATAGGTGCCGGGAACGTGTTTACAAGAACTATTACAATCCCAATGAACGTCAGTGTGAGGGGACTTTTCATTTCAGGGTACTCACGAGATTTGCTTCCAATTTAACACTGCCAATGGCACGCACTACCAAGTATGCTACGACAAGTTTGATATTGGACCAGCTGCTGAGGGCTATACGTGAGTATTCCATCATTTTATATATATATATGAGCACTATTATTATTATTGTTATTATGACTGGCAACCTACTTGTGAACTCTGATCAATACAGAGTAACAGCTCTTGTTTCAGCTAATTCAAAACCACAACTCAGGGCTAATAGAAGCTTAACAAACGAAGATTTACTTTTTAATATATAGAAACCTTCCTTAAATTGCAAAACTCAGCCCGCCACGCAATTCGACATCGACAAAAACAACGGCACGCCAAATTTCATGGGTAAACGTGATTTTATTATAAAACGCATACGCGTTACATGAACATGTCCCCTTAACTTGACTATGGTATGACTGCATTACATTTCAGCCTCAGCATCAGTGGCGACGACTACAACACCACCACCAGCACAGCCAGCGGCAAGAACATCGAGAACCTCAGCGGTATGAAGTTCACTACCAAGGACCACGACCAGGACTGGTGCCTTCTCTGCAACTGTGCTGCCATCGCACGAGGGGGCTGGTGGTACAAAATCTGCGAGCATGCCAATCTCAACGGCCTTTGGGGGTTCCCTCTCTTCAACTGGGGTCCCAACTGGTTACCGGAGTCGGGCCAGAACCAGCCCCTGAGCTTCACCAAGATTCAAATTCGTCTGGCCACAACAAACTAAAACACAGTTAAAACTTTGAGAACATGTTTCTATGCATTTCTGCAATGTAAAATCTAGGGGTGTGCTTTAAATTATATCAAGTATATTTTAATTTTAAGATTTTTGTCTAAGGACTGTTTTACTGTGTGTGAGAACAATAGCCAATGACACTGCGATTGATATCACTTTGGATAGTGAGTTCCCAGCGTGAGTACTCGCTTCTAAAACTCAGAGATCGATATTACCGACACTGTTGTTTTAATATTAAGTTTCGGCACATTCGTTACCAAGAACCATTAATATGAATGGTTTCTAACTGTGTTAAGGCATAACATGTCAACGTAAAGTCTAGCAACATGTGGTGTTATTTTCGTCTGAAGACTTGGAGTTATCTTTGAAATATATAGCGAGGCATTAGATTCACCTCTGACCTCAGTAGCTAACGAACCTCGTGAAAGAATCATTGTGACGTCCCAATATCAATGTCGATTATTGACGATACTAGAGTCTTGAGTACTTTCGTTAATAGGTACTTGAAATATCGATTAAGCCATAACTCATGTACCGGTAGATTAGACTAAGTTATTTGGTGGTTCCTCTAGTGTAGCTGCCAAATTCGGAGACTTTTAAACAGAAATAATGGTTAATGGATGACTTGTTTTTATACGTATTATAAAGATGTACTTGCCTTTTAGTTTGTGGTATTTGTAGTGCTATAGAGCGTTTGCTCTAATGCTCAAAGAAGTCTGGTATGTCGATCTAACATGAGTTCCAAAATCAAACTCAGGAATGGGTATTAGCCCTCCTTACATTTCAAGACAACGGCTGTTTAAAATTGAAATAAGGATTACTTTTCCCACTATGTACGTACATCTACTGTTGCTGTAAACTTTCCATTGTTAATAAATGGTTCTATTCGTAACTCTTTTCTAACATGATTTACCAGTGTATACATACAGCTTACTGAATGTATACATGCTTGACCTATAGACAATTAAACTTTTTGAATAGTAAAGCATTTCTTTGTTTTGCCTGAGATTTTTTTTCATCCTTTATTGTTCTCAAACTAGTTGTGAATTCTACTCAGTCCAACGAGTGTGTCTGACTGAGTCTACTTATTAAGAATATAAAGATAAAGAATGTGCCTTAAAAAACTTCCTGACAGACTGCGGACTCTAAAGTTGCTGCATTACCTTGGTGAAAAAAAAGCCATTCATTCATTCATTCATTCATTCATTCATTCATTCATTCCTTAGTTGATATTTTCAGGCATAGCACAACATAACAATATTGAGAATATTCCTTTTGCTTGTTGTTGCTGCTACTGTTGTTGTTGTTGTTGTTGTTGTTGTTGTTCTTGTTCTTGTTCTTGTTCTTGTTCTTGTTCATGTTGTTGTCATGATTCTCTAATTTACATACATGTCTATTCTTCGCCTACTTTTTGCAATGCTGCTATGTCCTACATTTCATTGTAACTTTACTTCACCTATTCGAATATTTTTCTCTTGAAGTGGAACAAGATGGTCGAATGTTTAGGGTGTTGACCACAGATTAAAAAGTCGGGGGTTCGATTCAAGACCACGTCCATGTTGTAAGTGCTTTGGGAGATGAGATGAGATGAGATGAGATGAGATGAGATGAGATAATTTAAGATAAGATAATGATTTCCTTTATTTTCTGTTTTAGGAAATTCATTGTCACTGCACCAATGACCGTGCTACTATATATGCAAACTACTTGGCATTCACGCGTCTAAACACATCCTTGTCTCATATCAGACTGAGTGATGGAATCATTATTTGGTGTAGACTTATTTCAAGGAGGACCTTGCAACAAAGCAAAAAAAAAAAAACTGCACAAACAACACTAAGGAATGTTACTGCATAATAATATTTACACCTTAGGTAATTTCAACATTGTCACGATTATTTCCCTTGATCGAGGTCCAAGTCATTATTTATCCGTCATTATAAACAGTACTAGCTCTTAATATCATTCTTAGGATTCATAAAAACGGGGGGAGGGGGGATGTTGTGGCA
>JAWQUT010001102.1:11673-22062 GCA_033807755.1 Ellobium chinense | reverse complement strand
CTCTCCCCCCATTCTCCACTAAGAGTTATATGGGTTTTGCACAACTATACACCCGAAGGTCTTGATTTTGCCTAACCTTACTCGAGTAGTGTATTCGGCTGATAATAAAATAATTAGAGTTTGTGTTCCCGAATAATCGTTTGAAGCTAGCAATGACTTTATTTTTATCTTGGTGAAGTTACCCAATTACTCCACTGACACTGCATATATACATGAACCGTGGCCGGACAGTTAAGGCGTTAGCCCCAAGATATAAAGATCGTGGGGTCGATTCCGGAATACGGTCATGTTGTAAGTGTCTTGGGAATGCATTTCATTCACAATTTCCTCAGCCAACTCGTCTATAAAATGGGTACCTGGCTATAGGCAATGTAAGATATTGTCAAAATGCTAGTGATCAGCGCCTATTTATTGGCAGTGGCATTGTATGCTCCCAAGGGAGCTGAGAAAGTTCCAGAATGATCATTCCTGCTGGGGTAATAATGGTGGAGAAGTCGTGTGAGTGGGCGTTAGCTTGGATGCATGACTTCTAAAGCGCATTAGTAGAAGTAGTAGTAGTATGATGGTGATGATGATAATGAAAGATTCATATTTATATGTTGTGAATGCATTAGTACAACATTAATGGAAGCGGAAATATTATGAATAGCAGAAGATTCCATACTCAACTGAGTGATTGAAAAAGGCAAAGTCCTTAATCGGAAATGAAAGGGTACAATCCTGGAACAGCACCGCTGGTAGGCCAGGCGTTAGACTAACTGAATGACTCTGGCCATTCATTTCGTCTAACTCTAATGCCTGACCTATCAGCGGTGCTGTTCCAGGACTGTACCGAAGGAAGCACTGAAATATAGAGAATTGTTATTCTAATTTCCTTTTCCTCATTCTGATTTATCACTATTTCTGTAACCTGTCGTATGTCACATCAATTCAGTGTCTGTTACTATTCCCTGTACCTTTCAACTTCTCTATGGCTTGCACTTTAAAATTTTATGTGCATGATCGAAGGGAAATAATCATGAAAATGTTATTGTAGATCTTGAGTTGGCCCTTAGATTATGTCCCTTTATATGGGTGATATTATTAAGGTTAATTGTGATACATACGAGAAGGGCAGATCACTCATTGTGTACAACCCAACTAATCCGCTAATATAAAAAAAAATCCCTCTTTTTGGGGACCCTGTCAGCCAGAGTCAGGTCGAGTCCATGTATGTCGAAATCGGATATCTCCAATTTCTTATTAGTCGAAAGAAAGAGAAATAATATATTTTTTTCCTTCTTTGTGTCTATCAATTGCCTTTGCATAACAAAAAGTAATTAAAACCTATCTGATTACTCCAACTACCTACCGCTGTCACAGAGGCAAAATCACCTCCTGACGTTCTCCCCGCATGGTGCCAAACAACGCCGGCGGCTTGAAAATCAAACGAGACGGTGTCGCGGATAGAGAGAGGCAATAAAACTGGACACTGCGAGTGCCACTAGCTGCAGCACAATAAGTAGGGCGTGTGTATTAACACCACCGCCAATGAGACAGTGGGCGGAAGAGAATGCGGGAGGGCTCGGCGGTACTGAAAAATCGATCGATAATTAAACATCTCGGTAGCAGTGATACATACAACGCATCTGGCCCATTGCACTGTGACGGTAAATAAAGAAGAGGCTGCCCTTGTGACCTCCCAAGTGTGCTCGCCCGCTCGCGTACGGCTGACTCATCTTTATCATTTTCAACTTGAATTAAGTTGAATGTGTCCTCTAAATAATGGCTTCCTCTAATCCCGTGAAGAGAAACCTCAAGACTCTTTCCATTGAGTCGAATATTAACATGCTCCAGGAAATCGACAGAGGTGCGATGTCGAAGAATGTCATAGCTGAGAAGTATGGCGTTCCCGTTAGCACGCTTTCTACGATCTTGACAAAGCGGGAACAAGTGGAAAAAGCAGCGGCCTCTTCATCTATTAATCTACTATTCAGAGCGATTTCTTATTTTAAAAAATAATCCCATTTAAAATACTTCCCCGATATGCCATCTTTAGTTACTTCCCCTGTTGAACTGCCCTCGTGACCTCCCCAGGGTGCTCGCTCGCTGGGTTGACTCGCCTTGGAAATCGTGAGTCGAATTCCGATTACTCCAACATACTGGGGTGGTCCCAGCGAATTGGAGTTAAGCGAACTTGACTGATGACCTGTGATCTAAGTAAAGCATCCAATTTTAAAGTGTTTCAGATACTATTTGAGCGTTCTAGATAAAAAGATAAAGTGTGTAGGCCTAGGTATTCGCACGCGGTCAAAACCAGCCAAATGAAAAATTGAGGACCAAATCNTTGACCCCCCTTTTTCTTCCCGTTAAAAGATCGGGCAAAAGAAGTACTTTAACCTCCATGGAAGAAATTTCCCAAGATCACAGTGGTATTTGTAGAATAACACAAACTGTTAACAGGACCAAAGGAATAAAAAACAATAGGGTTCAAAGACCTTTACTTATGTGTGCATGGTCGAAGGGAAATAATCATGAGAATGTTATCATAGTTCTTGAGTTAGCGCTTAAATTATGTCCCGTTATATGCCTAAATTTTTTTTTCTCCGCTTTACATAATCCTCCTTCTAAAGTTCGGGTACCAGATTCCTCTCTTCCGTCAAGGGAAACTTTACATTAATTGATAGTTCTGGAGTATTTTATGAGACTTTTGTAAGTGCCTCGGAGAAAGACTGTATCCAGTGAATATTAAAACCCATCCCCAATAACTACCTTAACTCTTTTACAATTCTCATACCTATAATATCATATCAAGAATGGACCACGGGCGTGGCACGCCATTTTTGAACACAATACAGTCTGAAGCCGCCGCACGTAAAATTCGGTCGGAAGCATCAACCTATATGAAATTCGAAAGAGGAGGTTTAAGGTCTATGTCAGCTCACTGAAGGTGCAAGATTCCATAGACAATACATGGGCAAGTTTCTAAATTTTGAATTACGTCTCCTTTCATTGACGACGCCATGCAGTGTAAAGCCGTCGGGCACCGTAACAACGGATAAACCCGTAAATGTAATCATCCAGTAGCGTTCCTTTCAGTGAGTTATAGCTATTTCACTTTATGGTTACAGGCCTGTAAATCTACTTTTATGGCTTAGGGGTTATAATTGACTTCCTTTTTTCCCTCTTTCGGCATGCCCTGCTTCCAGTGATAAGGGTTCCTTGGGGCACATTTTACGACTGTTCAATTTGCCACGCACTATTTAGCCATGCTGGAACTGCCTTGACCTTGACCAGTGTAAAAGGTAGGACGTGTTTACAAAAAGCAGTCAAACTCAAAACTTCAATGGACTTACAGGGGTTGTGTCTTTAAATCTGGGCCACACAATGAGCTTAAATCTGCCATGGGTCTGGGTGGGAGCTAAAACTTTGGGTTCAGAGGGCAGCTCCAAAGGCTAATACAGTCCATAGTGGAGAAAAGACCCCAACTGCTGCATTTCAAGCCTGTAACCTTAGTACTACCCCTGCAAGATAATGCAAAGATCTCCAAGCACTAGACAATCTTATTTTAGTCGCCTAATATTCCATTCATAGAACGGGTGTTCATGATGATTATATTACCTGTCACAGTTATGCCTCTTTATATCATCCATATTATATGTTTTTATGAGTTTAGGAGTTAGATATCGAATCGTAATACAATATAGTATGGTGTGGGTTGTATCAGTTTCCGAATCATAATGACAAGACCTTATATTTATATAACGCTCATTCCGATGACAGGCTCCGAGTGCTTACTATATTGACAGATCTACAAATGAATTTATCCTCTCTTCAATTATTCCTCTATTCATCTCTCTCTCTCTCTCTCTCTCTCTCTCTCTCTCAGAGACAAACACACACACCCACATATCACACACCCATAAACATCACACTGGCTGATTTCTTATCTGACATAATAAACATTCTGTTGACTCGCTCTTTTGTTTCTCCTCGTCCATTGGCGTCACCAGCTGGGTTTTTGTAAATATGCTGTATGGTAATGATCTAATCCCGTCAATACTGAGCTTACCTGTGGCCTTATATCCCTGTTTGTGTTTGTGAATGTATCCCCTGAAACCCCTACTACTTGGACATAAGACGACCCCTTTCCCTTGGATCATTTCGTCTTTCGCAATAGAGTAAAACCCGCTTAAGCGGGACGGCTCCGTTCCAGACGAATCGTCCCCCTTAAGCGGGCGTCCCGCTTAGGCGAACTATCCATTATAAAGTGATTTCTTAGATAGTTTGTGCGTTTCACTCAAGTTAAGGGATAATCATTACTTGTTTGCTAGTAAGGTGTGGCAAACGAGTCAGATTTAAATTGTACCTATTCTGTTTAAAATATACAGTACTTATTGCAGTCTAACTGCATTTTCAGTAGACTTGCAGAGCATATCATTAGTCATTCTTTGCGGGGAACTGGATTTTTAGTTGGCTTCAAAGGAGCTCCTAAANAGCTGATGAAAGGATATGGTGTGGCTGACAGGGGGCGGGGCTTACTTAATCTTGATGCTCGCGCGGGTTAAATGACCAACGGCTAGGATGTCCTCTCTGATTCGTCCATACGTGCACCGAAGGGTCAGCTGCTTGACAGGAGGCTGTGGGGAGGTAGTGTCAATCACTTCTCACGTAACGTAAGGGGGGTAATCGGGACCGTCGGTACAAGCTTCTTTGTAGCTCTCAGGTTTTCAGCTGATGGGCAAAGGTAAACAAACACTGAGACACAGCATGATAGTGACAATTTGAAGCATTCCTGTCGGAAACAGTGTTCCAGGTCGTCTCGCTTAAGCGGGTTGCCGTCCCGCTCACATATATATATTTAAATAGCAAAAATTCCGTTCCCCATGCATTCGTCTATTCGTCTCCCGTAAGCGGGCGTCCCGCTCACGCGTGTCCCGCTTAAGCGGGTTCCACTATATATATATATATATATATATATACACACACACACACACACACACACACACACTACTACTACTATTTGTTTATTTTTATTTATATTTGTATAACTTATATTATATAGACTATATTCATGTTGAGTACATGAGTACAGAAACAATTGAAAATTTACCGTTTTTTCTTAAATTTTGTTTTACTTTCTGTTCTCCTGCCAGCTTTTAAAACAGCTCAAAGCATTGATGAGTGCACAAACGTCCTACGCCAAATGAGAGGGTTAACTTGCAGCGACGCGAAGGACGCTCTCAGATGTTATATTCGGGTTACACCTGACTTGGAATCAACGCGATCGTCACAGGAAATCAAGGTGAGTGCCTTGACTCGATGACTACGTGACAATTATTTTCTTAGCAGTCCTTTCTTCTACCACACGCAGCTACGGGTACCTTTTACTAATAATATATAACTATATCATTATTATCGATATCAGTACTTTTATTGCTGCCACTGCTGCTGCTGCTTCCACAACTGCTTTTGCCATTGGTATTGCTACTACCTTCTACTATTGGCACTATTATTACAAAGGCTGCCCCTGCTGCTACTACCACTACTACTCCTACGACTACTACCACTACTATTACTACTACTACTACTACTATCACTTCTACTACTACATTTACTATCACCACATCCACTACAAAATTTCTACTACCACTATTATTCTACCACTACTACTACTACCACCACCACTACTACTACTACCATTACCACTACCACTACCATCACTCCCACCACCACTGCCACAAATGAAACAATATTACTAGTATAACTAATAAGAATATAAGGTTAGAAACTGGAAAAACAAAAAATTGGTTTCAAACACCTCTGACCCTTCATGTTTTGGGTTTTTTTGTCCATAGTGCCAGTAGTCTCAGCATGCCCATGCCCATATTGCAGATTCTCTCTTCTATTCGAAGAGTGGGTAATGCTGATTTGCTATGATGGGATAACTTTCTTTTAAAAAACTCTTAAACTGTGATATATATTTCAGGCCCTCGAAGACAACATGAACAGTTTTTTGAGGACAAAAGGACTTTCTTGCAATCTGGATTTCCAGGGCATGATAGACAAGGAGAGGAATGGTGGAAGAAACGCCGGTGTCTTGTCATCACCTTTCAACGCAGTCTTCATGACAGCTACAACTGTTCTCTCAGTTTTTATTGCTAGATATTTGTTATAGTGTGTACGCACACAGTCGTGTGCGTGTGTTGTGTGTNTGTGTGGAAGGGGGGGGGGGCGTTTGCATGTACATGTAGTCCCTATCTCTGCCCTAGATGCCATCCCACTTTCTTATCTCTCGGCTCATATTTGGCCTTGTTGTCCCTCTTACCTAATCCTTATCGAGATCCCCCTTTTCCCCTGCGAACTCCCCTTGACTCGCCGGGTAGGATACCTTCCCTCCTACCGTCTGTCCTCTTGGCTCACATTCAGATAATTTTGTTGTTGTTGTTGTTGTGGTTCTTGTTGTGGTTGTTGTTGTGGTTGTGGTTGTGGTCGTGGTGGTTCTTGTTGTTGTTGTTGTTGTTGTTGTTGTTGTTGTTGTTGTTGTTGTTGTTGTTGTTGATCCTGGCGAAATAATCATACCTTATCAGGCTTGAAACAACAGAATAAAGTGTCAAAGCAACTAACGACCAGTTATTTCTCTCTCCAGTCCCCTTCTCTCTGCCTTCCTCATTTCTCAGAATTTATTGCCACCGTTTGGTGATCTCTATCTTCTTACCGTAAACAATCCGAAGTTTGCAATTGCGAATCTTATATTATAAATAAACTCGTGAAATTTTGTAACAGCCATATCTCGACTATTTGTGCACTAACCAGCCCGAAATTTTGCATACACCCTCCTTTAGGTTTGAAGGTGTTTCTTTTGATAATTTCTTCGCCTTAAACGGTCCGCAAGTATTATTTTGATAATTATGTAAATTTTCTTTGTTTCGTGAATACTGTCCCACTTGGGTGTTTTTGAATGGATCATACGTCATTGGTTTTTGCGGTTCGCTTCTTAAATGTTTACTTCCGGTCCCCGAAGTTGAAACCGGGCATTTGTATCATGTTTGTATCAGATGCCGGGTCGAAAATATTTTCAAATGGAGAGTTGATCACCAGAGTGAACATAACCATCGGTACGAAAAGGAGCAGAATTAATAGAATGAACATGGGACTTCCAGTTGAGGGCTTCGATGTCGGAGCTCGGCTCGCACCTGCACAGCACTTAATTCATTTGGATTGGTTTGCTGGTTAGGTTTGTTGTTGTTTTGTGTGTAGCAAAATTTCAGGGTAGGTCTTGCTTTCATTAGATAACGTATTTCTTTGCTCGGCGAGACCGAGGATAGTGCCACCAAGCCGTTTTGTGATCAGAATAGGACGACCTGTTCACAACAATAACATGGCGGCATCCGTGAGTAGTCAAGGTCAGGGCCCAGCGTTAGCAGGTGTGTCAAGATTCAAGATTAGATTATTTATTACTCAGGTTTTACAAAGAAACACATGAGCATTAACATTAGTAACAACAATACGTATTTAAAAAAAGAAAAAAAAATGGAATGGACAGGCAAATGATATAGTAACAGTTGTTGTTAAGTGTAGGTACTATCGGCTGGTATCACAGTAGGCATTCAGTTTTATGGTTTACAACTATTAAGTACAATTTTGATGAATTTACACAGGTTCTTTAGTACATCATGTCACCTTGCTTCGTTCTCCATGTTAACTTAGCGCCTCCCGACAATGGCCCAGTAAAAGGTCTAGACATATGCAGGGCCGGTGAAAAGGTAGCAGGGACAGGGGGAATCGTGGGTGCGCAGCGTATAGGTAACCTGTGGCGAATTTACCCCAAAACCCAAGAGGCCAGAGCCAGGTTATTAGCAGGGGGGTTGTCGTATCACGGGATCTCGATTCCACTTCTCAGTTTCAATCCATTTTCGGTGACCAATCAGGGGCCCACAACTACCAAGCTGATTGTGTGCCCTTATCTGTGGCCAGCTCTGAGATTGAGAAGGCCCTTAAGGATCTGGGTGTCACCCTCAGGTCAACTATTAGGGACGAGCACTACAGGGATGAAAATGGAGGCTGGACTTCATTTAAATCTGGAAGACGTTTTGTCTACATTGATATCCCCCCACTTAACTTAGATATTAATATACCCATAGGCATTTGGAGGGCATCTTTGTATTACAAGGAACAAATCCGCCCCATGATCACCATGAACACAGAGGACAGGGGAGGGAAAGGAGGCCCGAGATCAGGGACTGTAGCATCTGGGAACCGTGGCAGCAGCGCTGTGTTTCATGCACCAGACGCCCAAGTGTCCCCAGGTGTGACTGGTGACATTGTCAATACTGACAAAGGGGCTACAGCAGGTGCAAAAGCAGCAGCCAGCACATCAAAGCATGAAACTGACGGTAAGAGCAAGGACAAACGACGGTCAACACACAAGCAAAACTTAAAACAAAGCACCGACACTAACCCACAACAGAGCGCTGTCACTAACACACAACAGAGTACTGTTACGAACACACAACAAAGCGACAGTTACAACAGTACACAGCTCACTCAGCAGTCTGGTATTCACACCTACGCCTCTTCCGTGAAAGGTAAACACAGTACTGGGCGAAAAAACAGCAGAGGGAGACCTAAAAATAGAATTTCCCCCGTGAGTGAGGGTGGGCTCCGTCAGGCTCGACTGACCAGATTCTTGTCTCGCTCACTTAGTGTAAGGTGTAGGTCAGAACGCACGGGATCAGTGATCCCGTCTAGCCGTTCTTCATGCAAACGCGTCTTGAATTTATCGGGGGAAGAACCCCAAGTGGCAAGTTGAGGCGACAGCTCAGCGACGAAAGCGAAACAGTTGATTGGTTTGACGCATCCAGTGACGGGGAATCCCCTAGCGAGCTGTGCTAAGTAGGCCATCCCGAAACCCGAACACGGTAAACGACTCGGCCTGTATAAACGGACTTCGGCTCACGGACTGCGACACTAAACAACTCTTCATGACTATAAATAGGGAGTTAAAAATCTTATCGTTTAACTGCAGAGGACTCAATAAAAAACTAAAACGTCTGGCTATATTCAAAATGTGTTACAAATATGATGTTATTGCCCTACAAGAAACTTACGTTACCCGCGAACAAAGTGCAGTGTGGCAGAGGGAATGGAAAGGGGAGATGTTTTTCACTGCGGGGACAAACAGAGGTTTGGGGCAAGTGATTCTTATAAACAATAAAGTTCAGTACAAAAGTTTAAGAGTAAAGTACTCCTCACAGCGACTTCTTGCAGCCACAGTAGAACTAGAAAACGGCATATATGATATAATAAATGTATATGGTCCCGTGATAAAAAGGAAAAAGCCAAAATTTGTTGAATCCATATTGAACTTATTATCAAACTGCAATGAAGATTCCTATTATGTGGAGATTTTAATATGGTACTCAAAAACGACCTTGATATAATTTCAGGGGATCCTCATGATGGAAAGGATGTGGAGATATTTAATAATCTTATTCATGCGGCCGACTTACTTGACTCATGGCGCATGATACATGACGAAGAAATAGAGAGTAATTTGTCCCCTCACGTTACTTGCTCCCAGTATGTAAATATTGCATTTAGTGATCATAGAGGTGTGAGCACCTCTATTCGCCTGCATAACTTTAAAAGAGGACCATCACTTTGGAAATTCAATAATTCACTACTCACAGACTCTGATTTTTTGAAAATAATGAATAATGCCATTGATAATTTTCTAGCTCAGCATGTCGATACAGATGCGGAGATGAAATGGGTGTTGCTTAAGAATGAAATCAGAACCACATGCATTGCTGGGATAATCAGGGAATAGGACCGATCTTGTGGCTAAACAAATGACTAAATAAACTGCATCTACACAAGAGCGGTCCTGTCCCAGGAGATAGCCGCATTGCTTACTCCTTGAATAAAAACCTACGCAACAAAAGTAAGGAGAAGGAACTGAATGCAAAGATAGAGGAGGTAAGCTCTAAGCTGACACAGGATCCACATAATCCAGAATTACAAACATTAAATGTGAAGCTGAAAACTGAATATGAAGTATTTCTATTACACAAGGCCAGAGGCGCACAGATTAGAGCACGTGCAAAATGGGTGGATGAAGGCGAAAAAAATACAAAATGTTTTCTTGGATTGGAAAAAGCCAGAGGCAGTCTTAACACTATATACGAATTGAAAGATGGTGCCAATACTTTTTCGGAGCCACACAAAATTTTGAATGAGATAAAACGATTTTATGCGGGTCTATATTCACAAGACAAAACATTGACAGATGTTGATGAAAAGATGACACAGTATCTGCAAATTTCCAATCCTAAGTAATGAAAGTCGAGAACTTTGTGATCAGGCAGTCACTTTAGAAGAGTTAGGAGCAGCTCTTGAGAAGCTTAA
>JAWQUT010001101.1:46709-67830 GCA_033807755.1 Ellobium chinense | reverse complement strand
CCCAGACGTGCTCTATAGGGTTGAGGTCTGGAGAGACGGCAGGCCAGGGGGTGAGGACGTTAATGTGCTGGGCTACCATGAACAGCTAGGTCACTTGAGATTGGTGGGATGGGGCGTTGTCGTGCTGGAGAGTGAATCCAGGGTGTTGATTTAAAAACGGAATAGCATGAGGCTGGAGGATGGTGGCTGTATACCTCGCTCCTGTCAGAGCAAGAGGAACATGAACAAGAACTGTTCTGTGATCTCTGGTGATGCCGCCCCATACTATCGCCTGCCCATAGCCTCTATTCGGGGCCTCGTGGATGCACTGGGGCAGATACCTCTCGTTGGTTCGCCGATAGCAATGCATGCGTCCATCATGTCTCCCAAGGACAAATCTGGATTCATCAGTAAAAAGAACAGTAGCCCATTGTTGTCTTGTCCAGGCGGCATGAGTACGAGCCCACTGCAGGCGGGCCTGGTGGTGATGGGGCTGCAGAAAAGGCCGCTGCAGAGGGCGTCTCGCTCTGATGCCATAGGAAAGGAGGCGGCGTCGGACTGTGTGTCTGCTTATAGCTTGATGTCCTGGAAGGTTCTGGGCTGTTTGTGTGGCAGTTTGGAAGCGGTTCTGAAGGTGCTGGGTACGGATAAACCGGTCTTCCCCTGGAGTCGCAATTCGGGGTCTCCCACTTCTAGGCTGTTCAGTAACTGTCCCAGTGACAAGAAAACGTTGCTGCCAATGGTAAATTGTCCGTCTTGTTACATTGAACATCATAGCAACCCTTCTGATGGACACACCGGCTTCCAGGTGTCCAATGGCGCGAGCACGCTCTTCCGCACTCAAGCGTGGCATGGTTAACACTGAAGAAAAACTAAACTTTTCTCTTGATTTGAAGACTGCTTGAGTGAACAAGTAAATCCTAAGTGAAAATTCAACTCTACATATTACGTGATGACCAGTAGATGCAATTAGGTCAAAACAGCACGTGCACATGAGGGCGAGTGAACCAATCGCGCGATCGTAGAACTTTTGTTTTGAAATCATTCTGAACATTATTCACAACAATTCCTGCAGACCATTTTGTTCTAGGTCCATGCACTACATAATAACAATGTAAACAAAACTGTATACTTACTTTTGATCGTGAGTATATATCATTACCCGTATTTATGTACTTAGTGTGTCCACATGGACATCTACTGTACAGTATATATTACAAGTACAATGAAGAGCGACTGAACTTACAAGTTTTAGCTTCATTTATTGTAATCTTTGTCATATAGATAGAGTATCCTGACCACTGACTTCATTAGTATAATAATAAGGTCAGTTTTCATCAGTCAGATTGGCTGCTGTCTGGCACCTGTTTGGATTTGTGTCAACCAGTCATCACTTGTGTAATGGCACAGACTAGTCAGTTTGCTGAGACACTGTATTCAGATGAAACTAATCTCATACAGAATAAGACAATGATGACTTCAAGGGTTCTTTCACCAATGATTCTCATCTTTTGCATTAAATCTACAAGAGAGAAATACAGCAAAAAAAGATACTGTATCACACTCTATGTTTTCAGAAAATGGTGAACATTTCTGAACTTAAATGCTGAAGAAATAAAGCACGAAAGAACACCAGACATGAACAAGAACTACAAACAACAGTATGAAAATCACTGAGAATACTATCAACAACGGCTATAAATAATGTTAAAATCCATACAGTAAAATAATAGAAAAGGTCACACACTGACTGACTGCTAAGTTATACTNATACAGCAAAAAAAGATACTGTATCACACTCTATGTTTTCAGAAAATGGTGAACATTTCTGAACTTAAATGCTGAAGAAATAAAGCACGAAAGAACACCAGACATGAACAAGAACTACAAACAACAGTATGAAAATCACTGAGAATACTATCAACAACGGCTATAAATAATGTTAAAATCCATACAGTAAAATAATAGAAAAGGTCACAAACTGACTGACTGCTAAGTTATACTAGCTGTATCAAGCAAACATTGCTTATGAAATACAATATTCAACATGAGTTCAGACACCACAGACCAAGTCCTACACAGGAAGGCATGTCAAAGTCAAAACTGATTACAATTAAATCCTGTAAAAAAACAGAAAGGCCATGAAATTCTGTAATTCATGAAGGAGATTAAAAGGTTGCCTGTAACTCCTGCAGCAATTTTTTTACATAGAACTTGAATGTAAATACATAATGTACTTTACTTGACTTGGCCACACTAGAAAGATGCAAGCATTTCCATATCTGGACTCTTCAAGTGAACCAGTTCTGGACTATGTAAATAACCCCCGTTACACGGCTCATTTCTGAATAAAGGCCAGCTGAATTCAAAGGCAAAATTCTGAGATTTATTTCATGAAAATACACATACACTCAAATATACATTCACTTATATACATTCACTGATATACATTCATTACCTTCTCTGAAGACAACATGTCTATAAAAGAGACAGAAAACCTACACATAGATCAAATAAATAAGGAGAAATTATGCTACTGACCATACTTTCCCAAATCACTGTATACCAAACTTCATTAAATGTTACTCAGGTAAAATCACAGCTGAACATATAAACCTAATAAAACAGTAATAAAATGGGCCAAAGGGTAGATATGGTGTGGGAGATAGAGCTATTGTGTATACTGTATATTCATGACCTGTTATGTGTATGAACACAGTAAAAGGGAAAATAGTGAGAAATAGTGAACTCTGTATATAACACACAATACATTCAACACACAGTCATTATGCTTTCAATAGTCATCTTCACATCACTGCCAGCTCTGATCATAATTTGGTCACACAGTCATAGTCCTCCTGATGTAGTCTTCATACCACAGTGCTCACTCATCTTATCAATAGGACACTTTACCAAGGTAGCACATGCCTGTAGCACATAGCCACCAGCTACTCACAGACTGGATACTTGATTGTTTGCCAACTGGCTCAGCCACCTTCTATCAATCAATGTGCTGTGCTGTGTTGGCTTTAGTCACTAACCATGACGTGCATGAGACCTGTTAACAGTCATTGAAGTTTCTTCATTATTACAATACCGCAGCACCTATGCACTGATGAAGCCATTTTTATTGTCTGACTTGGCTTGTTTTTTGGATCAGAAAGTTCTACTGTACCTACAAATATACAGCACAAAGAAACCCATGAATTAAAATTTGCAAAGAAAAATGCAAAGGCAGCACATCTCCAGAGGGCAGTATCCAAAACTGAACATCCAATGACAAAAATGCCAGCAGTGTTTACATCCCATGACACAAGGCCAACAGTGTACACATCTCATGAGAAAATGCCAACAGTGTACACATCTCATGAGAAAATGCCAACAGTGTACACATCTCATGAGAAAATGCCAATAGTCCATGAAAAGACACCAACAGTCTACTCACCACATGACAACTCGCCAACATTATAGGCATGATATGGGCTGTGGTCCACAAGTCCCCAAACTGTGCTCATAAAAGCTTATATTATGGTATGTAGACAGTAATTTATCTTAAGTGAAGAATTCCTCCATCTCCTTTAAAGTAGTCAATACAATAATGTCAGTACTAGTTAGTGCCAATCTTAGAGGCACTCCTCAAACTCTTTATACATATCAGCAGCTTATCAAGCACTTTTTCTAGTTCAGTCTGTATCTCTTCTGTAATCTCAAATCTCCCTCCTTTCAACTAAAATCTTCATCTTCTGGAAAGTGATGTAACATGAAAGAAAATCTGTCAAGTTCAGAGTGTAAAAAAAAGTGACACTCTTGAACTGTTGATATATAAAGGTGGGGCAACTGACACTCTATCATGGTACAGCAGTCAGTCAGTTATTCATTAACTACTTCACTGGTTGCTTCCATCTTGCAATTTTTTACAACTGCCTCCCCACACCCGACAAGTCAATTCCATCACTGGCTGTCTCAAACGCTGACAGCTCCAAGTGACCTCTTCTTCTTACCAAGAATGAACATCCAGCTGAAGGGAAGGGGATCTGAGAGAATAGTGGAGACACAGGTTGAATCACAGATGATGTAGGCCTATGACATACAGACAGTGACACTAAAAAAATCAAATATCATTAAAGTTAGTCTTCAAGATTTCATAGGGATTCACTGAAGGAGTCATGACCTTGAATATTATGAACCAATTCAGTCCTGTGCCAAGCGCAATAATCAAACAGTAAAGAGGATTAGGCTGTGTTTATAGTGGCGGCGGGTTGCAGGTTGCCGCCTCGTTGCCAAGTGAGAGTAAACCGCGCCGGAACACTCGCGCTGAATGATGGTGTACATAGTAAAGCGGTACCGTGGTATCGCTGCAACACAGACAATATGGCTTCCTTTGAAGATTTTTTGTTGTTAGACAGCAGTTTAACAAGGTTTCTTTTACCGGGCATTGGAAGAAGAAGGACAAATAGCGTCCATGAAATAAACAAGAGAAGACCCACTGACGGTGAATACCACCACCTTTTCCACCAACGGCAGCAATCAGTTTATCAACATCCATTGTTTTTTGTTTGTTCTTTTTGCTAGAGTTTACAATGACGCCTAGCTCAGCATGACAGTGACACATACAGTGGGAAAAGGTGGCAACTTACTACACACCACAGACACACTGCGGCGCGAGACACGCGTCAAGAATGAAAATTTGGTTCTGGTTATTTTTCCCGCCAGGCGGCAAATTAGCAGCGCCTCACGACACGCCTTGACTATGTACACTTACAGAGAACAGTGTGTCACTTTACTCGTGCGGTCCCTCGCGGTTCCAGCCGGGCGTGTAATTTCTCGAAACCCGCCGCCACTATAAACACAGGCTTACAGCCATAGACANCTACCCCACTGTAGCAAAAATCCGTACAAGTTGCAGACTGGCGTTGCGTCACGGGATTTGTATCAATGAGATCACCACGTGTAAATGGAAATACGTTGGGGAGAAATTGCGTGAGAGAAGTCGCGAGTTTTCTTGCATGCGACCAATCCCCATGTGTAAATGGCCCTTAAGTCTTCAAGATTTCATAGGGATTCACTGAAGGAGTCATGACCTTGAATATTATGAACCAATTCAGTCCTGTGCCAAGCGCAATAATCAAACAGTAAAGAGGATTACAGCCATAGACGAGAGCTAGAATGACTGTAGTTTCTGGTGAAATTTTTTTATAACCCTCCCTGATTGTCTATCTATAATCCTTTACACCAAGCCTAATTCCAGTTTCAAATAATATGTCGCTGTATAGCAACAAATAAACTATCTATCTTTACTGGAATAATCCCTCGCTCAACATTGTCACTGGTTGGACAAACAAGACATTTTGAGTATCAGAAGGAACATGCTGTGACTAAATGTAAATACAACAGTAATTGTATACAGTGGAATCCTGATAAAGTCAACACCGTGGGACCGACAAAAAGAGGTGACTTTAAGCAAGGTTGACTTTATCCATTTTCAGTGGACAAAACCCAAGGATAATAAAAACAGGTGGTGCGATTGGACTATGTCCCTTGTTAGCAAAACTAAGCATTAAGGTTTTCAAGGGTCCTCTTTCTAGGCTTAGTTTGTGTGATTTTCTCTTTGCCCTGCTGTCTAGCTAGCTGCACTTGCCACCATCCGCATGTGCCCTCACTTGGCTAGGCCCAGGTGAGCGAGCATGTGGCGATGCACGCAGTGACTGGAATGGAAATAGAAAACTCTCTCCCACCCAACCCATCCCCACGCTACCAACTTTTCTTTCTTTCTCTCTCTCTTTTTCAATGATTTCACATTTTCATTCAGCCACGTGGTGTTGACTTTAAACGAAAATAGCGCTGCGGCCGTTGACTTTATCAGAAACAAAGTTACTTAAATAAAGAAGGAACAAAACGGAACCACTGCGTGATGGTGACTTTAAGCGAGAGTTGACTTCAAGCGAGTTGACTTCTTGCGGATTCCACTGTATTATTATTATGCTACCCTATGTCATGTTATACACACTTCCCTGTTCTCCCTAAATGGGAAATGCGGCAGAACTAGGTCATATTCATTAATAAAGGGAACTTTGTCATTTTGGGGTGAAAAATGGGTCATATAGGGCCAGGATGGAAGAGAAACGGGGGTGTATTGCAATTTCCTCCCTTCGTTGCTATGGAAATGACAATTGTTTGGCCGCCATATTGGAAAATATGCAGAAGTTTTGCATAACTTCGAAACCTTCGATTTGGAGAACAACAGATGTTAGGATGCTGCTTTTTTTTTTCCATTTGAAAGATCACTTTATTTAAAATAGAATGTCACTGGCTATTTTTGAATTTTTGAATAGATATTTTGTTTTAACCCTCTAGTGCCCAGCCCTATTTACAGTGGCACAAAAAGTCCGAGCTCCAGTTTTTGGATCACTTCTGGATCCGCTATGCTGAAACAAGCATCAAAATGATAATAATAATAATGCGGTTAATAAGTCTCATATCCAGGCTAATGCCCGCTCATGCGACTTCACACTATTATGGTGGGGTGATGATCTTAGTTTGCTTTTTCTTTGTTCCATGAAATGTATCAGATCTGATACACGCTGGGCACTAGAGGGTTAATATATTTTTCAAAATGTCATGAAAAAAACATTGAAAATTTTGAGAATTTTCAACTTTAAAAATTCATAAAAGATAAACACCTGATATCAAAAAAACCCTGTGATGATCTCAAAACAGAGGCATGGAGCGTTGGTATGCAAAATTTTATGTAAATTGGACCAGAAAAAAAATCAGATAGAAGGGATAGAGTGACGAAAACTGTGATTTTAAGATAATTGACGATAGAGATTATCGACACATGCATTTGACATAGGGTGACCATTTCCTTTTGCATCAAAATAAACTTTTTGAGACAGGTATCATGAAAAAACTTCAGCAAATCGATAGAGGACATGTCATCATTCAAGAAACTGCCCTTAACTTATTTTACAAAATTTTACCTAATTTTACCCCTACAGGGTGCCAAACTTGCCCTTACTTAAATAGTCACTTTCAAAATCTAAAAATATTAACTCAAGAAATCTATGTATGTAATGAACACATGTTTACAACCTGATGTTATTAGAAAGCTTCACTTCCTAAACTGTAGAAAGTATCACATGATCTATTAGGATTACCTTTCATACTGAACACATCAGTCTATCTCCAACATTTAACTCAGATACACAATAACAAGTCAGTCTATCCCACAATTCACTCAGACACACAGTAACACATCAGTCCATCCTACAGTTTATCTAAACACAAGTTACTCATCAGTCTACCCCAAAGGTCACAGAGAAAAAGTAAATGAGTCAAAAATGTTTCAGTGCAAAATGCAGGTAAATTACAGTGCAAACTACTCGTTGTACTAGTGACTTGACAGCATCCTCCAGTTCCAAGACAGACTGGATTCATGGAGGTTCTACAGCACAACCACTGGGTTATCTTCTAACATGATTAACGACTCAAAGACTATTTCCTCACAACANACAATTGTTTGGCCGCCATATTGGAAAATATGCAGAACTTTTGCATAACTTTGAAACCTTCGATTTGGAGAACAACAGATGTTAGGATGCTGCTTTTTTTTTTCCATTTGAAAGATCACTTTATTTAAAATAGAATGTCACTGGCTATTTTTGAATTTTTGAACAGATATTTTGTTTTAATATATTTTTCAAAATGTCATGAAAAAAACATTGAAAATTTTGAGAATTTTCAACTTCAAAAATTCATTAAAGAAAAAAAAAACACATGATATCAAAAAAACCCTGTGATAATCTCAAAATAAAGGCATGGAGCGTTGGTATGCAAAATTTTACGTAAATTGGACCAGAAAAAAAATCAGATCGAAGGGACAGCATGACGAAAACTGTGATTTTAAGATAATTGACGATAGAGATTATCGACACATGCATTTGACATTTTACCCTTACAGGGTGCCACACTTGCCCTTAAATAGTCACTTTCAAAATCTAAAAATATTAACTCAAGAAATCTATGTATGTAATGAACACATGTTTACAACCTGATGTTATTAGAAAGCTTCACTTCCCAAACTGTAGAAAGTATCACATGATCTATTGGGATTACCTTTCATACTGAACACATCAGTCTATCTCCAACATTGAACTCAGATACACAATAACAAGTCAGTCCATCCCACAATTCACTCAGATACACAATAACAAGTCAGTCTATCCCACAATTCACTCAGACACACAGTAACACATCAGTCCATCCCACAGTTCATCTAAACACAAGTTTCTCATCAGTCTACCCCAAAGGTCACTGAGAAAAAGTAAATGAGTCAAAAATGTTTCAGTGTAAACTGCAGGTAAATTACAGTGCAAACTACTCATACTACTAGTGACTTGACAGCATCATCCAGTTCCAAGACAGACTGGAATCATGGAGGTTCTAAAGCACAACCACTGGGTTATCTTCTAACATGATTAACGACTCAGTCAAAGACTATTTCCTCACAACAACGGGTTCCTCATCATGTACATTCAAAATAATCAAACCCTCCCCTCTTCTCCCCCCCCTCTTTCCTGTGATGACAGAACTGTGATATGTCTATAGTATTATGCAATAATCTCAACATATATCTGATCAGCCATAGCCTTTCCTAGGTCAAAATAATGCGAGTCCAGCTCAACACTCATTGCCCGTACAATGGTCGTCACATTCATCACATGAGGCAGGTGACATCCTTCAGTCAGACTGCCAACCTGTAGGCAATAATGAACACAGACAAGAGTATCAACACTCTGCTCCTATCAACTCCTTTCATCACCAAACACTGACAATAACTACAGGTGAGATAACACAGTACAGTATTTGACACTTGCAACTCCTAGAGTGGTCTGGAAATCTAATCAATCTTCTTATTTGGAGACAATCTCCGGTCAAGGCTTCCAGAATGTGCATCAGACATGGATGGGAAGCTCATGATTAAAACCATGAAATGTTGACACGACCTGAACATCTTCAGCTTCTGCTTTGATAAATTTCAGGAATGAATGACCTATTCTATTTCCTCTATAATCAACCTCAACATTTTGACCATATATTTAACACAACCCAAACCACAACCACAACCAGCCCTTTTCTTGTCCCAAGTCTAAAACTTATCCAAAAAAAACCCCAAAAACTGCAGGACCTCTGGCCAGGGTTGGGTGGAACTCCGTTCATTTGAACTACGTTGCAGAACTTAGTTCTGGTTTCATGACCGGAGCAAACAGTTCACCGTTTCATTGTGAACAAACGCAATTGTGAATGGAGTTCAGGATTTTTGGCGAACAGATAGGAACTTGGTTCTTTTTCAAGTCCGTTCGAGTCCGTTCACATATCAGTGACCAGGATTTTTATTTTCACTTTTTCTGCAATGACACACTCGCGCACTGTGATCACCAGCAATGTTCCACCTGTCGGTTTAATTGCCATTCTTCAAATCGGCAAGATCAGTTTCGTCATTCCTGCCCTTTTATGGCGTCTGGTAAAAAATGCCACAGAGATGAGGCTGCTGCAGCCATCTGCATTACACAACAAGGACTGGCTTATTGCTTTCAATCGCAAGTGAAGCGTGTCCCCTTACTGATAAAGACGTGATGACACCTGGCATCCTGGACTGCGTCACAAGGTTTGACTGCCTCAAGTATGTATTTTACGAAACAACGCTTATGCCCATCGAGAGGTCTGTATCATGAGTGGTGACTGACAGCTGAACACGAACTTGAAAACTAGAAAACCGTTATAAATACAGTAATTATCAAAAGCGAGATAAAGGTTCACTGGATAACGTAGATGGGCAGGTGAAAAGGGCAGAGGACGTAGAGAACTAGGGGTGGTATATGATACACACAAAGTAAACAGAGGATGGCAATGGGTTAGGTAGATGTGCACTGGTGTTTATACACATGACGTCATTGCTTTGTACCGACGTCCCTAAAAAGCTGTTCTTTATCATTAAAGCATTGCTGCAATATTGTAATTGCATTAATTTTCAGCCATTATTTAAGCTTACTGTATCTTAGTAATGCAGAATCACCAATTGCTGGTTGTCAAGGATCCCATAAAAAATACCTATCTAGCACTAAACAGAATCACACAACAGGACACATCATGCAGTAGGACTCGGTATTAGGAGTACTAAATGCCAGGATTCACTCTAATATTGACTCTTGTCCAAAACTGTGACTTATGCTGCCTTATAATCTCGGATACATCACTATCTCCACCTTTTTTTTAGCTGGTTCCTCAAATTTATAAGAAATCGTAAGGTTATATGTGCACATGTAATTTCTCCAGCTTCTCTCTACTTGCAGTGAATTCTGGAAGGAGGAGAGGCACCAATTTTTTTATTTTTATGATGCACACTGCACTTACACACTTACTACTGGCAGGTGGCAGTTAATATAAACTTGTGCGCCTGTGCTAGTGAATCTGGAATTTTTTTGATGTTCTTCATCACTAAGTAACAGTTACATACGCAGCAAAATCTTGCGCCCCTGAAACTGATCTTCTCAATGGAAAACACTTACACATAGAGTAACATTCATTAAACATCAAAATCCTTATTTCCCTTTGTGAAATCAGCTACCTCGGAAACATGTGCTATTTTTGGCAGGAAGTGTAAACGAAATGAATGGAGTTGAAACCTAAGTTCCTCAGACATGGAACAGGTGAAGAGAACGGAATTTGAAAGTCTGGGCTGAACGGGGAACGGAACGCAGTTCCCGTTTTGGCACTGAACGGAGAACGGAATGCAGTCCCTCAATTTTCGTGAACGTGCCCAACCCTGTCCTACACATATCCTGTCAACCTACATCCCACACTCATTCTGTCAGCCGATAGCACACACTTATCCTGTCAGCCCAACATGCAGCAATAGGCTCAAGCTAATAGAGAATACATAAAACCCTTGTAAAACCCCTCCCAATTTTCAGTTCTGGCAGCCTGTCCAGTGTTTGACCTATTTACAATCACAACACTTACTGAGATTACAAATCAAACAATGTGGCAACAAAATCAACAAGTACAACAGGAAACAGGGAGTGAGGGACTTTTTTTTTTTCTGTCATTACTCTTCTTTTAGCCCACAAAGAGTAAATACTGTTAGTGTTAATTCTTTCAATATGCCATGGAAATGTCCATGCTCTTACACCACAATAAATGCAGCCTGGAATATTTTACCAACACAACGTCCTTACGCCTGGTGACAGCAAGGGTTAGCACAATCTCTACATCTCCCAGCTGCAGTGACAACCAATGCGGAGGAGATGGCTATTTTAACACCAACTTCTTAGGTCCATAACACTGTTCCTGCACGCTGGACCTGCAAGGCAACCATGGTCAACTCTCAACTGACCCAGCCAATAGGAGAGCTACTCCCTGACTCACAAATGCATGATGGTCCAGTTGGTTGAAAAGTTGGTCTTGAATATTTCAAAGTCCTGCAGTCCAAAAACAGTGGCAGTGCTTTCCCTTCACATTTGTTTTGTTTTTCTAAATGAGCTGAAGTCTGAGCCAACGCTGTATTCTCAGACATGTGTCAACAGAGAATTCCATCTTTACTTTCTGGTTACTTCCCACAAACATTTACCAGCTCTGAGCTTAACATTATCATCCACTATAATCATTCCTACAAAATCTTTCTTCAGTTCACAACAAGTGAAGTTGTCCAGTAAACAAACAAAAAGATTCAAAAACTCATTCAAGGAAGATTGTGCTTGACATCATCCTCCTTCATTCACAAATTTGCCAGTTTTATATTTTTCACACATGTTGGGAACCAAGATTAAATCTGTTACAGGCAGTTGCCAGTAGTTTCTGCTAAAAGGTGACATGTAGTTCAGCTATAAAACTGCTGGCAAGAATGATTGTGGTTTCTCTAACCTGGCACACCATGCTAAGAAACTGAAGAATCAAGCCAGCTCTAGCTCAGCTAACCACACTGTGACAAATGGAACAACTGTGAAGCTCAATTTCCCTAACAGTAAGAGATGGTAATGGGCACTGACCCACTGACACACTGTGCTGTTACTGCCCTGTTAACAACATTCATATCTATCTTCAGTTCAGTCACACAACCAGTCTAGAATGAGCACTCCTCTCTTGCAGACAACAGCTGCTCTCACTACAAGCCTCCACTGGCTGATTCATCATGGAGAACATATTTCTTGTACGCCTTGTTCATCTGCTCCAGGAAGATAAAAGTCAGGACCGTGTGAGGTCCCAAACGAGCGTAGTATGGGGTGAAGCCTTTCCATAAGCTGAAGAATCCCTCCTGTCGAATTGTCCTTGACAGCACATCCTGTGGATAGACAAAAGAGCACATGGTCATTTGAGTGAGTATCAGCTAGTAAGAGAATCACAGCAGTGGAGTTCATCACTCACGTGGAGAAAGAAAGAACTGAACTGTTGTAAGAATTCCCTGACCTTCCCCAGCCTCAAATAATTCTTGTTTGTCAGTCCAACAGAATCTTGTTATCCCAGCATTTAGGGCACCTACAAACACTATATTTAAGAGAAAAAGTGATGGATTTTGCTGCAGAATCAAATATTTCATTTCACAGTGGCGAGAAACTCAGCTTTATGTTAGATTTGTGGTGACTAGTAACACGTTGAACTTGGCAAAGCCAGGCTTACAAGGAATTCATTGTCTCCCTCAGATCTTGTCATCAACTTGAAATGATGGTGACAGATGAGAGAAAACAAGACAGAGAAAGAGAGAGAACGAGACCTCATGACTGAATAATTCTAACAACAGTGCAGCACAGCTCTGGCAGCTAATGACAAAAAGGCACATATGTAATAGAATTTGTATTGAATATCAACATGTGCCTTTTTGTCATTAGACTTAGATGGTAAAGCTGTATCCTCCTCCCTCCCCTCAACACACACACACTCAACACCTGTCACCTGCTACCTGCCCACATGATCAAAGTCAAGATTGAGCAATTCTCCCAACACACCTGCCCACATGATCAAAGTCAAGATTGAGCAATTCTCCCAACACACCTGCCCACATGATAAAAGTCAAGATTGAGCATTCCTCCGAACACACCTGCCCACATGATCAAAGTCAAGATTGAGCAATTCTCCCAACACACCAGCCCACAGGATAAAAGTCAAGATTGAGCAATCCTCCCAACAGAACAGAAAAGCTGTAGCCCCATACACCCATATGACAGAGAAATGATTTCTCCATATTCCACAGTAATTACTGCCAGAAATAATTGTGTGGGTCACCAAGTCTGTCATTTTCATATAGTGCCTCCAAGTACAAGACCATCATCAACTTGAGCTACATTTACATGGTGCACAATAGACAAAGGATGACAATGTCTGTTCTGCTGGACAAATACATGAAGTGAGTCTTAGGTAAGGCAAATAACCTGACACCTGACTGGCTGCTAAACGCTGTTAAGTCAGTTTTCAATGGCTGATTATAGGAGCTTGTAGCTCCAGGTTTACTTGTGTATGTATTCCAATCTGGCTTTTTGACTTTCTTACAAACACTGGTGTACAAAGAAACTGTTCACAAGACAAGGAAACCTAGTTAAAGATCAACTATTTTTCCTGTATATTATAGAGATTTACTTCGGAGCCCACTGTTTTCTTGACATTTTGCATGCAAACTTGGGCACCAAAGTGCTAAATTGCTTTTGTGCAGTGTGGATGGTGGTACAGTTGACTCTGGTTAATCCCCCTCCCTGCTTAATCGCCTTGTTTCCTAGGGAACCAAATTTTTTCTATATAACAGTCACTGCATAATCGCCTCTCACTCTGGATAATCGACCACTTTTCAGCGCCCGTGAATTCAAAGATCAGCAGTTGAAGGATTAGAGCTAACAAACAAATATGTACACAGACGGTTTAACTGTGCAACGGATGGCAGACCGGTTGACTGAGTGACAGCTGCCAGCCGAAATAGGTGTGATGAGCCTTTCCTCCCCTTGTCCCCCCTTCGTCCCACGCTACACATCACCATCGTCGCCCGCCCGATACTGCTAATGCACCGACCCCTGTCTCAGCAAGGCAGAGAATGTAAATGTCGTATTGGTGGATTGCGGCTAGATCAGAAAATGTGTCATGTTGATGAACGGTCGATCCTGACCGTGCCATCCTACTCCTTATTGTCTGTTGGGCTACTGCGAGGTGGCCAGTGAGACAGACCGCGGAGATCAAACATTTTGTGCGCTACAATACCGTCAAACTCGAGTCTGTCCTGAGTCTGGCGATGAGAAGGCGTCAATGCACAAAAACGACATGAAAGTAATTTAACCCCATTACCCCATTAACCCTCATACGACCTACTCCGCTTAATCGTTTCTCCGCTTAATTGCCCACTTTTTCCGTCATCCCAAGGAAGGGCGATTAAGTGGAGTCGACTGTATTAAGAAAACTCGACCTCATGAACAGTTGTCACTTCACACCCAGATTTCACACATATATGAGGTCCATTTCAAAAGTAAGTTTCCCTCATTCATAACGCGAAAACTGTTTGAACAGATTTAATGATATTTGGCACAACATACCTTTATTATGTGGTCTATTCAACATAACAACTGCAGTTGGCTATATACTTCTGCATTCTTCTTAGCCAGTCTTCAAAAGCGGTGACATAAGTGACTTTGTCCAGGTACCTAATGACTTCTTTCGTAGCAAGAACAATGTCCTCCTCTGATTCCAATCCTTGTCCACGAAGGTGTTCTTTCATCTTGGGCAAAAGATGCAAATCACATGGAGCTAGACCAGGTGAATAACGTGGAGGTTCTAACATTTCCCAGTTGCAGCTGTCCAAAAGTTCCGTCATTATCCTGGCAGTGTGAACTGGTGCATATTCATGATGAAACACAACTCCAGATTCCAATAGTCCAGGTCGCTTTTTTCGGATGGCTGGTCTCAGTTTTACTTGTGAGACCATTTTATAGTAATGGGCATTGACAGTAGTGCCCACAGGAACGGGCCTGCGCAAAATTACCTTCTTTGTGTCAAAGAAATCACATGCAAAACCTTCAGGGCTCCCTGTTTGCAATGAGCTTTCTGTGGGCGTGGGGCATCAATGTCTCTTCATTCTGCTGACTGCATTTTTTGTTTCTGGATCCCATGAATAAACCCATGTTTCATCACCAGTAACGATTCGGTCCATAAATCTATTCTGCTCCCTTTGGAATCGTTTGATGAAATCTCTCGAGGATCTGCCCCTTGAGTCCTTTTCATTCTGTGTCAAAAAATGTCTGTGGATCCACTTTGAAAACATTCTTTTTATTGAGTTTGTCCGAAAGAATCCTATAAACTGCAGCAGATGACAAGGATACTTCATTTGCTATTTCCTCACATGTTTTTCGTTTGTCTTCATCTCGCGATCTTAGGACACTCGAGATGCCTGCATCATCGCATGCCGTGACAGGTCGCCCAGACCGACTTTCATCTTCCATGTCATCATGCTCTTCAGAGAGGGCTTTCATCCATTTTCTCACTGTCTGACTAGAAGTAACATGGTCTCCGAGTGCAGTCAGAAGGTCACTGTGTATTTCTGGTGCTGACTTACCCAGAAGAATTGAAAATTTTTTGATAACCTGAATATCAATCTTGTGAAAGATTGTTTAATATTTTGAACCTGCATTGTGCTGGCCATTCAGCTCTAACTGACATCATGAAACCCAATGCCATTCTGGATCTGTTCAGTACTGTGTCACAAAACTTTACCGGGAAATCTCAATAAAGTTGATGTGCAAGCATGCCAAGTTTCATTACTCTAACCCTAACATATACATTTTATAAGAAGGGGAAACTTATTTTTGAAATAGACCTCATATCTATGACATATTAATGTTTGGAATTACAGGGACATTATATGTTTCTAATTCCAACTCTACTTACATCAATCTAAGAGACAGCCTTTCCCTCAAATTTGCATGACTAATTTATGAGACACAAATATTGACCACCTTTCAGTAATCATAAGTACCAGATTTACTATGTTTGTTCTGAGATATTAGACAGTTCGCGGCCCGATGGTCTGTAATCATTACGGCCCGTCCGCGAAACCACCAAAAAGATGTTGCAAAAGCAGTTTGCGTCCAACTGTCACATGTACCGTAACAGCGCGTAAGACAGCCTACTTAGTGTGTAAAGAGAAGACAATCCAGACCGAGTGCCATGCTGCGCTGATACTTGTGAGCTCCTAAACTACCCCATGCTTTCAGTTCAGAGTATACGCATAGTTTTGACATGTATGTAATTTAAAGTGAGAATAGGAATTCTAGTTACCCTGTTGGGAAATAGGTCAACGATTCCATACATACATATCTCAGTCATACTATAACAGTATACACATCACATAGTTCCTGTATAACAAAGTCATTGCTAGTTTCACTGGTGCAGTGCACTGCTCCCTCCAGCTCCGAGGCTGTTCATTTTGAAGACTTCTGACCTTCTGATGTTATCAGAGTCTATTATCTCATTTTCATTTTGTTGCTGAGCATCAATCAAATGTTTGCATTAAGTCATTTTTCCCCCTTCCTTTTCTTGCTTTTCCGTATATTTCTTATTATTCCATCTTCTGTCACTTCAAGTTCGGTCCTTTTTCCTTCTTCTCTCTTAATCTCTCTCCCTCTCTCTGCTTTCTTTTCTCTCTCGCTGGCCCTGAAATTTTACCCTTTCTCATTCGTTCCCCTACTAACAACATGGCATATCCATTTGCCTCTTTTGATCCTGGAGATCAGCTTCTAGCATTAGTGCCAAGAAAAGATTTCACGAGTATTCAACAAGCTATTCCCGTGGTCATCTCTGACCGACAAGAGTGTCAAAAACAAATTTAGCGACAGTGTGTCAAGGCTGTGTCACTGGGCTATAAAAGCCCGTGGAAAGCCCTAAAAGTGTTTGTCAATTTATGACTTCTTTTCTTATGCAACTAGCACCGCCCCTAAAACCAGACAACAACGCTCGAGATCATGCCTGACTGCCAATCAAATTCGGTCATGCAGGAAAGCACTTTAAATCTAGTATGTTCTGATTTGAGCTCAGGAGCTGTCAGTCAGAGCAAAGGACTTTGTACTATCAGTATGATTTACCAATGAATGCACAACAGGCAAAACACTGTTGAAATGTTGAAGCTACATGTTGAAACTGAAGTGCTGAGACACCATTTTCTCAGCAGTGGTTGTTGGGATTACAGAAAACATGTCTAGTAAGTCATATTTATTTAAAATAGGCTGTGGGTTTTTTTTTCTGGGCGGGAGTGGAGGGAGGGGGAGGGAGTGGGCCTTCAAACAGCCAGCTAACTTTTACAACTGACTGCAGGAGAATGTGGAAGTGGATTTGGAAAGAGAAGGGAAAGCTTTTCAAAGGGCCGGGGAATGGGGGTAGGGAGGAAGTGGATGAGGTAAGTAGTCTGGGGAAGAGAAAATACTTCAGGTTTTGTTGTTGTTGTTGTTATTACTGTTAAACATGTTGTTGTTGTTCAAAGGCGGACATTACTAAAAGCGCAACACGAAGATCATTAAAATGTTTCCCATATCCAAGTTCCCGCAAGTTCCTCCTGTAGGAAACAAACTTGTTTTGATATTTTTTAATAAATGGAAACAAATTGTTTACATTCAATCAGCTGATTTCAGCGGTCAGTGGGTAAGAACACATGACCACAGGCCTATAGGCACGCAGGCAGATGATGCAATCATGCATGACGGGGCGAAGATGAAACTGGGTCACACTAGTTATGGGCCGTCCGGACAGTTGGAGACTATGGTCTCCAAAATCCCTATGGGCATAAATTGTGTGTAAAGCTTGTAAAATTACGATGAATAGATGCACAAATGGTTGGTCACTCATACCATCAAATTTAGTGGGTGAAATCACTCACATTCTTAGTTTAATTAATTGAATGTATACTCAACTTAACACGGGGTCTCGCAAAAGCTAGCTGTTGCTGTAACCCTGTAAAGCGGGCAAAGCTGCCTCGTTATGGGCCGTCAGCGCAGGAAACGTTGGGCCGCGAACTGTCTATTGTTTTCTTAAGATCACTATGCACAACAGAACAAAAGACAATTTTAACACTTTGGTACACAATTGTGCATGTAAAGTGTTGTGATGTGAATTAGAAAGGGCACTGTGCACCACCAAAATGTACATTAATCTACAATGAAAAGCAGTGGATGCCCTTAATACATGCTACTCTCATGATCTGTGCTTAGATACTACTCTGTGGGAACATCAAAGTTACTTTCCACCTACGATTTGGAGTCAGCGCCAGAGTTGTTACAGATGCCAGACTAATAAGGGTAATAGAAATGCCTGTGCAATCTACTTACCAATTTCTCACTGTATTCTGAAAAACTGTTTGTGATTTATGCTTTGAATCATGCATCACATTCATTATTCATAAACTGATACCAAATAACACTGAGCAGTCCAAATGACAGACAAAAATTATTGAAAATCATTGTCCATACAACTAAGCTTACCAGTGCTCCTGAATATTCTGGTTTTCCATTGATAGTTCTCATGTTCTGTATTCTGTACAGAGAGAAAAACAAAGAAACTGACAGCTGAGAAGAACAAGGGCAAGAAGTAATCAACATCCAAATCTGGCTGACACAGCAGGTGTTCTTTGCTACAGTACTTATGATACCTTTAGGGATGAACAGTGACACAAACAATTCCACAGTGTTGGCCTAGCATCATACTGGTGGTAAATGTAAAAAAACTCTGCTTATTCACGGGTTGCACTTGGCCTATAATATAAACATGTTAGCTTACAAAACACAAATAAATGCATTGAAATCTACCTCTATAAAACACTAATACTTTGTCATGGTCTATCACAGAGCTCTCTATAATACTGACAGATGAAACATACACAAACAACTGCAATAGAGTTGATACAATAATGGTTTAGTTATACAAAGGGAAGGTCACACACACATAACACTGGGTCATTACAAAAGAGTTCATACTTTCAAACATTAACTGCTCAGTAACTCGCATGTGATACACCAACTGACACTTAACTGAGACTAGTGCCATACTGACAAGCACACAAGGATTCCTGCAAGCCAATGGTGTTTACCACATATTCATGGGATAGCGTAATATTAGGAAATGTTCTCTCCTCTTCAACTGCCAGCGTATCATACTGTATGTGAGGAGAGAGAAAGACCACGGGCCAAGAAGAGAATCCAGCCAGTGACTCACCTGGTCTTGGCAATGTCAACTGGCATAGAGGCAGCTGTGGTGATGAGACCACTGATCATACTGGCAACAAAGTGCAAGAACAGTCCATCTACAAAGTAACCTGTATAGGAAAAACACAAACACAGAATGTGAATCACACAAGACATTTCTGCTCACTTCTTCTTCTAAACAACCACCAAAACATTCTGGAGCAACTTGACAAGGAGGAAGAGCAGGCAATCTGGCTACAGCTGTAAATTCATGATTACTTCCAGCCTTGACTCACTTTCTTCATGCCTTGACTCATTTCTTCAATGGCTTGACTCACTTTCCTCCAACCTTGACTCACTTTCCTCCAACCTTGACTCACTTTCCTCCAGCCTTGACTCATTCATCTCCAACCGTGACTCATCTCCAGCCTTAATTCACTCATCTCCAGCCTTAATTCACTCATCTCCAGCCTTAATTCACTCATCTCCAGTCTTAATTCACTCATCTCCAACCTTGATTCACTCATCTCCAACCTTAATTCACTCATCTCCAGCCCTGATTCACTCATCTCCAACCTTAATTCACATCTCCAACCTTGATTCACTCATCTCCAACCTTGATTCACTCATCTCCAGCCCTGATTCACTCATCTCCAGTCTTAATTCACTCATCTCCAGCCTTGATTCACTCATCTCCAACCTTGATTCACTCATCTCCAGCCTTGACTCACTCATCTCCAACCTTGATTCACTCATCTCCAGCCCTGATTCACTCATCTCCAGCCTTAATTCACTCATCTCCAGCCTTGATTCACTCATCTCCAGCCCTGATTCACTCATCTCCAGCCTTGACTCACTCATCTCCAGCCCTGATTCACTCATCTCCAGCCTTAATTCACTCATCTCCAGCCTTGAAGGACTCATCTCCAGCCTTAATTCACTCATCTCCAACCCTGACTCACTTTCCTCCAGCCTCGACTCTCTCATCTCCAACACTGACTCACTCATCTCCAGCCTTGACTCACTCATCTCCAGCCTTATCTCTGGCCTTGATTCACTTATCTCCAGCCTTGACTCTTTCCTCTAGCTTGACTCACTCATCTCCAGCACTGACTCACTTATCTCCAGCCTTGACTCACTTTCCGTCAGCCTTGACTCATCTCTAGCCTTGACTCACTCATCTCCAGCACTGACTCATTTACCTCCAGCCTTGACTCACATCTCCAGCATTGACTCACTTACCTCCAGCCTTGATTCACCACAATAGATCAGGAGCTACAGGTCAGAATTATCACTAATATCTAAGATTTCATCACTGTCCCCTCTTGGCTCATGAAAAAAGTGTATTCATTTCAACTGTTATGTGTCAAATCATAAACTCCACAAAACTATGGATTGAGATTAGTTTTCTTTTTTTCCTGCACACATCCATGCCAATAAAATGAGAAGAGTAAAAGTAACAGGGTCACTCCAAGGAACTTGTCCAATTAGTTAAGAGAAAAGAGAGCAAGTTTGATTCTGTGGAGTATTGGCCAACAGTCCTAGTCCTAATCCATGTCAATATCAACAAATCCATGTGAAATTGTAAAAATGATCTGACATCATTTTAGTGTAGCTGGAAGGCGTAAATGACGGGGCAATGCTCATGAAATGGTCCAATTAACAACTGTGAAACATGACTGTTCCACTACATGTATATTGCACTGAACACAACACAATTTCAAAAGATTTCATTCCTCATATGTCAGCTCAGAAGATAACCAAGAACATGAATATTTCCAACACAAATCAACCAGTTGCATCTTATCAAATTCAAGAAACAAACAGAACTGAAATTTTGCTCACCATCCTCTAGGTCAGAAGCAGGTGTTTGCAGGATGAAATAAACAATTGAAGCAATTTGTAGCATTTTATATTCTGCTTTTTCACCTTTTTCCAGCATCCCT
>JAWQUT010001101.1:0-31920 GCA_033807755.1 Ellobium chinense | reverse complement strand
AGTGTGTAGTGAGATGTGTGTAATGTGAGTGTGTAGTGAAATGTGTGTAATGTGAGTGTGTAGTGAGATGTGTGTAATGTAAGTGTGTAGTGAGATGTGTGTAATGTGAGTGTGTAGTGGATGGTGGATAATGTGAGTGTGTAGTGGATGGTGGATAATATGTGTAGTGGATTTGTGGGTGATGTGAGTGTTGTATTCGTCCTTGATATTAAAGCCCCAACCTGGCAACTAACACAAAAGACAGTTACAGCATATAACAGCCTGACAAAGCCAGGATTGCCTGTGCGATGGATGTGCAGTGATGTCAGAATTAGTTGTCCTCACACTGAACAAGATAGTAGAGACAAAGACATGTGGTACAGCAGATCATAAAACTGTCCTCTTCCAAATCTTCTATGTTACTGATCACAAGTATCCACCATTTTAGTATCGAAAATTGTCTCATAAAATCAGACAGATGGTCTCATCACACAAATAAAATACTAGAAATTAATATATTTATCTGGGATCTGTGGACTCACTAGCTGTCCTGTTGTTGTAAAAATGATACATGGGCAAACACTTATATATAATTGTAGTTTGTCTCACCTATATGTATTTTTTGTTTACATTGCGGACTTTGAAGACATGCAGAGAACAAGAACAATGGAATTATTGCAACATTTTTTTTTATGTGGAAGGAATTTTGTTTATCACCATTAAAAGAGTGTACATTTTTATGCATTTCAAATTTCTGAGAAATATCCAAACGTTTTATCTGGATGATATGCATTTATTTGGCAATACAACAGCCACTGACAACAGACATAGTGGAAGAACTCATGAAAACTTCATTATGTACAATGTCAAACTTCCTATCTCACATTTCTCCCAAAGGTGAAATGAAAATGTTGGCATAAGTGATACTGACTATTTACTGGAGTAGCTGCATGGCTATGTATAGATGTTTTTGTCTGCCTGATTCCCAACTGATGGGGAGACAGCACATCACATTTTTTCTCTCTTCCATATTCTCTTTGCATTGTCTTCTGGAGCATTTTTCTCTTCATCTTACCCTGTTTAAATTCACTCACTCCCCACTTGTACTGATACTCACAGAATTCTTGAACATTTTCCATTTTGGCTCTTAGTGTTAGTCTGTTGTTGTTGTTTTTAATATTTTTGACATGGCCATTGATCAAGTAATAAAGTGCGGCACCAAGCAAAATGTTTTATACATCTTCAATAAAACTAAGTGATTATGACGCTAACAGTCTTGCGCTATGACTTGGCAGAAATTATGTCCAAAATGTACAGGAAGTGCCATGACTCCTTATTTTTACTAACCTTGACACTGACAGTGCACTATGAATGTTTGAATTTCTCCATTAGTAAAAGTATGTAAGCCTTAGTACAAGTGTATGTAAGCTTTAGTACAGTACATGAGCTATCTCTGTACTTTAAACATTTAGGCAACAATCCACCAGTGTGCAGCCCTGTCACTTAATGGCTGACACATGGACTATCTTATACCCACAACCTGGTCATTATTATAAAAAATATTAAATATCTGTTTGTCTCAGGGTACAGATATGAAGAAATCAAGGTGGAACTGGGAAAAAAACATTTAAAAAACAAAAACTGACAAAACATTTCCAAGATTATAACTTTTCTGACATTTCTAACTCTGTTACACAAGAACATTCCGTTTTCCGTTAAAACAAACTGTACTTGCACTGCATCTATATCTGTCGTCCACAATCAAAGTACAACTCTCAACGTGACATACAAGTTGACAGTACAAGTCATAATATGGTGATTAACAATGACATTCACAGATCTGTTGTGTAATGCAGGATCAATGTTTACTACAGACTTGCCAACTAACTCATCACATGACTGCCATATTGGAACAACAGTTAAGACTTAGAGTCAAATGCTACATTAAACTGACACAAGCCAACAGCAGCAAAGTAATCACCTCAGAACATTCACAGCTTTGCATTTTGTGCACGGGGATGAAAATGAATGAGGATATAATTTTCTCCCCTATATTCTAGACTTGGTGCAGGTACAGTCCAAGAAAAACTGGGATAGTGGGCGGGTCTTCTACTGTAGTAAGACAATCTTGGTGATAATATAGGAACATGCTGGTCATTCCTACGTCAAATATTTGGTCACTCCATAGGAAAAACTGCCTGATCAATCACTCCTGTGTTAATGGCATTCTCATAATCTCTTTATCATGACTCTTGGACTGGAGAGTTCTAGCAGTTAACAGAAACGGGATCTTTCATGAAAAACTTTGTTCCTAGATGTAACTAGACAGTAGCCTCTTTTCCTGCCTTTAGCCATCTGACTGGCATTTCTACCCTGGAAGTGTTTTTGCCTATGACTCCTTACAAACAAGCTTAATACAATCAATGCCTTCCTCACACCAGCTCATGACTAGTACTTTAGTCACTTGTTGCTGACCATATAAAGACTGATCATGCAATACGACGCGGCATGTTACATCATATGAAAAAATTTACTGTGGGTTTAAGATACAACCAGCATGTCTTGAACAATTCCTAACATCCATGATGAGCAGTTGTTAGATACTATGAAAGATTCACTTCCATGGTGAAACAGTGTGTAAATGTGGTTTAGAAACAGTTTTCAAGTAGATGGAGAACTTAGAGAAAGGAATAGCAACGCAACTGAAAGTCAGGCAAAAGTTTGAGTTTCACAGTTATCACAGTCACTTCTTCCAAACTACAGAATTCCATTCTTTTTAAAAAGCTCACATAAGTCACACATGAAACAGAAAGGTAAAAGACAAGGTGTCATTCAAAAAGATCGTCCTTCAACTGCTGGGTTACAACAGACGATTAGAAAGGGGAAGTAACCCCTGTGTCTTTCTTAATCATCCCCAGACACAATGGCTGGATGCACATTCTTGCATCATGCTTATAATAAATGTCTTGCCTAGTCTGTCACACACAACACTGTTACTTCATAACAGTCACTTGTAGTTTTACACTTTGAACACAGCAGGCCCATACAGATTGTTTACGGCCCATACAGATTGTATACGCATGTCTGTACACTTGCTTACGCTTTAGAAGGTGGCAATCTTAGGTAATATGACATTCTGAAATGCTTTTCTGTTATTGAGGGCAAGAATGGAAACAATACTATTTACAGCAATTTAATCTGTCTCTTTATCCTTTTCACATCATGTCCCACTCTATAAGCCATCTGATCCTTCAAAACACAGTGCACTGTAGGGAAAAAATCCCAGGGCTTTGCATCACTGACAGATAATTCTGTCCAAAAAAAAAAAAAAATAAGCAATTAATATTCAGGCATTCTTTTTTTTTTGCACAAAACTAGTTTCTTGTTGATAGATTAAATAAAAAGTTCTACATAACTGATCCATGCTTGAAATGAAAGGTTGTTTACAGTTTGCTATGTGATGCAAAATTTTGAATCACATCATCCTTGTGGGCCAGCATGGAAGAACACCAAACTGAAAGCTGCACAACCCTTGGGCAGCACAGTGTGAAGTGTTGTGATATATGCCTCATGAGTGTTGTGAAGCATGACGTAAAAAGATTAATGTTTGTGTGGTAAATGAATTGAAAGAGTTATGAACTAAATTTCTTTTAATAAACACAATCCATATGAAACACAAAATCATGGATTCTAAATACCACATGGAACAATATAGGCAATTCAGTGATAAAGTATCATTCCTCCTTCTGTTCCTTGTACCCCCTACTGGCTCTATACTGTATATGGTTCATGAAGCTGGAGCGCATATGCACAGTAATATCACAAGTGAATTCTGTTCATCCTTTACTGGCTCTCTTGGCATATGGCACAGTAGACTCAGGAAGATGCTGTGGTGTTGACAGCTTTGTACAAATCATGGGCAATACCTTTCAGCTATTGTGGTGTTGACAGCCTTGTACAAATCATGGGTAATACCTTTCAGCTATTGTGGTGTTGACAGCGTTGTACAAATCATGGGCAATACCTTTCAGCTATTGTGGTGTTGACAGCGTTGTACAAATCATGGGCAATGCCTTTCAGCTAATGTGGTGTTGACAGCTTTGTACAAATCATGGGCAATGCCTTTCAGCTGTTGTGGTGTTGACAGCTTTGTACAAATCATGGGCAATACCTTTCAGTTATTGTGGTGTTGACAGCTTTGTACAAATCATGGGCAATACCTTTCAGCTGTTGTGGTGTTGACAGATTTGCACAAATCATGGGTAATACCTTTCAGCTGTTGTGGTGTTGACAGCGTTGTACAAATCACGGGTAATACCTTTCAGCTATTGTGGTGTTGACAGCATTGTACAAATCACGGGTAATACCTTTCAGCTATTGTGGTGTTGACAGATTTATACAAATCATGGGCAATACCTTTCAGCTATTGTGGTGTTGACAGTTTTGTACAAATCATGGGTAATACCTTTCAGCTATTGTAACCTTGGGTGACTAAACCAAGTTGTAGTCAGTTATTACACCTAGTACAATCTGTAATTAGTCTCAGGACAAACATTTTTGACAGCTTTATATGTGACAGTAATTTTACATGAAAATCATATAAGACATTACTGGAAATTTTCATAAAACTCTAAGATGGTAAATGTGGATCAAATCTTCCCATTTAGAACATTATAGAAATAGTAATCTAAATCTTTGAAACTACAATGTATTAATGATGATTTTTGTTATAGAAAACACTTGCACAAGTATCAACAAGTGCACGCTTGGCTTGTCCAACTTATTCTTGTGATGCAGGCCTTGGATTAGTTGGATGTGCTCGACTGAATGGACTTCTGCATATTTGCTATTTCTATTTTTCTTTGCAACAATGGCTATAGCAATTTCCAATGACAATGGTGTTCCATGTACCCAGCAGCCCTGCAGCTCAATGTCTGCACATGTAGTAATACTGTATTGGAATATTCACTGGAATATTTAATAACTACACACAGAGTCTGAATGTTACCCAAGACAATTCTGCAGATTAACAACATGCAATAAATGATGTTTACAATTTATTGCCATTACTCATGTCCCCTTTATGAGATAAAATCATTATTTGATCCTAAATACTGCAATATTCACTCACAACTGAAAATTCACTGACCTCTTCTCATGCGTCCTACTGAGTTTATTCTTGTATTAATTTAGAAACAAAATATACATACATGGCTTAGAAACACGACATCAGATAACATGGATTTGCAAATAAGGCAGGATGCTGATTTTTTCCCATTTATGAATTTCAGGAGAATCATGATGGTTTTACTGGCAACTAACATGATTGGAGATAAGCAATGAATGATCCAATGTCAGCTAGTTGTTTGCAGCATATGGTACCGGTACTTTTGAATGAGATTAACTGAAATGTGCAGAATCAGACAAGTTTTGTTGCCATGTTCTCAATGGTTCCCCAATTCAAAAGTCTCAACTGAGTTGTCTACTGCACATAACACTCTGGATGACATGTACGTCTCTTAACACGCTCTCAGAAGGCTCATGCTAGAGTTGGATAAATTTCCATGGTTCCTCTCTATTTCCCTTCCTGGGAGCTGAACAGCATCCTGACCTGAGAGCTCCCAACTGTGAGAAAGTTGGAGAGAAACTGTAGTTATGGTCTGTCTGTGTTTAGATATCTGAGGTCAGTAGCAGGAAAAATGAGATGACATGTGGGTCGCTTATGCCAAAGCCTTATCTCTCTTATATAATTCATATAATGTTACGGTCTTTGCGCAGGCACCCCTCGTGACAGTGTGGAGAATTGTTTCAAAGTCATTCAATATTCTGTACAATGGTCACTTTGTGGTCTGCTCGCCTGGGTTGCTCCCCTCTAATCTGCCACTCGGGGACGTCTTCACCAAAAATTGGAGCATAGTAATAGTGACGTCTTATAATAAACCCAGACTGGCCCAGATAGACCTTGCCATCCACCACATATGAACAGATATCACAGTTCCGCTCTACAAGACGTTCTGTGTGCAGGTGCTCTGCAAAAGCCTGGATAAAGATGAAAGGATAACAATATTATAGCTGTCCACTCCCAGAGTCTGTGCAGCAGAGAATGAACAGAAAATTTGGGAAAGAGATTTACAAAGGTAAATAATAACTTATGAGACAAAGAAAGACTCAGCAGCCACTCAAGCTCCTGACCAGATTCATTCATCTGTCTGTCCATCTATTGTTGGTCTTTATGACTGACTGTAGACCTCTCCACCTGTCCGTCATCCTTTTCGCAGCCACACACTAATTAAGTTCACGACATAATAAAATTCATCAGTCAGTAGGTTGGTATGCAGAGATGGCAATTTTCTGGCCAAAGGTGAATTTCTGGCTTTTTTTTGAGGTTTGAATGTTTCAGGCTCTTGCTAATATTGCCTGATGATGGATGTTCCAGTCAGCCAGTAACTCTTGCTGCCTTACCAGGCATGGGTACATTAGTAAAATGGATAGAATATAAAGCAACATCTGCCATTTACAAGCAATAAGAACCGGAAACAGATCTGTGCCTGCATACTTTGTGTATGTATGTGTTTACTTCTGACTGGTATGAAACTTTCGACAAAGGCCTTGAAATACCAGCAGTTGAATTAAACTATTTCAGATTGCAATTTTCACCATAAAAATTATCTGTTGCTTGAGCAGTGGATGAGGCTACCTTTAAAAAAGCCTTGATTCAGTTGCAAAAACATCTGCCTTTCTGCTAATCGTAGTAACAATGGAGACTGAATTCAGTACCGGGAAGAATAGCCATCCTACTTTCAATTTCAAACGACCTAATAAAAATGTGGATAACACATTTACATGGACTTGAATGGAGAAATTAGGTTCAAGAGCACAATTGTCAGAGTATTAAGAGAAGATAATATATCTTATTGTTTGTTTACGATGCGTAGTGTGCAAAGACAAGATAACAAGACAATGGGATCATGAGGTAAGACACGCTTTCCGCATTTCATGGACTCCGTAACCAGAAAGTCCAGGCTTTCTCATCAAATCCAACTGGCATCCATGGTATGTCATTTGATTAGTCTGTCATTCAATCAGTATATATGTCCACTGGTCAGTCAATTCATAAAACGATATATTATTTTATTAATGATTGCAGCACAAGCAGCCACTGACCACACAGTATCAACACCATATTAAAGTTCATCATGTAGACACTGACCACAATAAAACCATAACAAGTGCACATACACACTAAAATAACAACGCAATACTGTCAGTGTGTCATTACTCAGACAGCAGCAAGGCTATACTTACCGTGCAGACAGTATCATCAAAGTGATTTCCCCAGATGTATAGGGATGTCAGTGTAGAATTATAGTTCAAAGCATCCGCAATAGCACACAAGCCCTTGGGTCCTATGTTATTGAATACGATGTTCAAGCTGTAAGAAAAACAAATGACAATAATTAACATGATGTTCAAGCTGTAAGAAAAACAAATGACAATAAATAATATGATGTTCAAGCTGTAAGAAAAACAAATGACAATAATTAATATGATGTTCATGCTGTAAGAAAAACAAATGACAATAATTAATATGATGTTCAAGCTGTAAGAAAAACAAATGACAATAATTATGGTTCCTTTTTCTTACCTCATATGTTTCATTTGCATATAGGTTGTGAGTTTGTTTACTAATTTTATCTGTTTTAGCTGAACTACCAGCAATCACGGGTTCGCCAACATTGTGAACATAAGGCTCACAAGAGAAGACCTTTGTTCATACATTATGTGAGTCTGGACTACCAGTGCTTCATGCATCTTTGAACAGTCACTGACTTTCTGTGGCCAGGAAGTGTTGTTACACACCTGACTTTCAAACTGTTCATGTTTTTACTGCACCTCTCTGTTCCCAGGCTGGAGATTCTTATCATTCCCATGCAGAATTTATGCACTTTTGTTTTTGCCTTTTTTTTTTAAATTTTGGTTTTTGTTTTTTTTTTGGCTCAGACTATCTGTGAACATTACTTTTTTTTTTAATAAATAATGGTAAAATTAATAGATAAATGAGAAATAAAATACCTAGACTATATACAGATACTGAAAATAAAACAAGAAAAAGAGTCAAAGAATTTATGCAGTTGATATTCCAGTAATCACTGACTTAAGACGCTAACAATAATCCCCACAGTTTGATTTCACCCACGCATCTGCTGTCAAACCGTTCTGTTCTTGCAGGAACTTAGAGAGGTGCAAGGCAGGCATGCCTATAACAATGACAAGAGAATTTTTCACTCTTCCAGTCTCAGTATAAAAAATGCTCTTTAAATATTGATAAAGGAGAGGGAAATATGGGGACTAAGACTATAATGACACAATCAGGTTCAAATTAAAAAATGTTCATATTAATGCTCTTACAGTCAGGTTCAAAGTACAGCTGTGCACATTAATGTCATTTCAAATGGGTCCAATAATGAAGTAACAGGCAATCAACTCTGTATCTGCCCTTTCCTTCCCTTGTGTGATCATCGTTTATCTACAGTAATAGCGGTGGGCGACTCTGGCAGGGTTAATGTCTTTGAAAACAGATTCACATGCGAATGTTGGGGGAAGAAATTCAGACGGTAATCAATATGATTAATCTGTTTCTTCGACAGCGATCCCAACATCGTATCAGACAGCACAATCAAATTGCAAGCTGAGAGATCTTGGTTTGATTCCTAGCACTGGTAATAAAATACAAGTGAGTCCACCTAAATCAATCTCAGATTATTTGATTTTCTTGTAATTCAAAGGAAAAATAAGTTGTAGTTTTTTTTCTTCTTTAACATATAGTGAAAATGTCCACATTATTTATGTTTGTGCACTGTGGTTTTCTTGAATTCAATGAGATTAGTGAAGATATGGAAGGTAGAAGGTAGATCACCTATTCAATTCTCCCATATGGTGTTGCATCATAGTAAGCAGTGCATGAAACCAAGAAATTGTATGGTAGTGTCTGGGTGAGCAATGAGCACCGGCCAGGTTTAGGTGGGATATATGGGCCCATAAATGTATTCAATGACACCACTACTGAGAAAGCAGGAATACAAGGAAGATGGCACATGAGAGCACAGGGGAAAATAATACTGATCAGTAAATACACATGCATTGCCATGGCACGTATGAACATCCACAAACATGTTACCTGTCGGTGGTGCTAATGTTGGCTGTTGTCTACAGATGCCATTGTAAATGAGAGAAAAGCAACTTTCATGCAACACTATCCTAGCATTAGAAGTGTGGAAAAGAAACCAGTACAGGCAAAACATTCGTCTGTGTCTCAATCTAATAACAAACTCCACTAGAGTAAATAGTAGCAGTGAGTCTGGAATGAATCTAGGCTATCCAATTTTTATGTATGAAGACATGGATTAAGATGGTAGCAGATATAGCAAGCATGCACAGAACTATCAAATGACTTCTCAGAAACAAAATGGAGAAAGCAAATAGCCCAGTAAACCACTCAAAGGGATTTTGTTAACCAAACAGTTTGCATTTGTTTTTCTTGTCTGAACTCTCTCCAGACATGCTGGCAAGTGACAGCAAGGTGAATTTGTGTCTGCAGTGAGATACACATTGAGGGTGACGGGTGGAGGAGGGTGAGGGGTGGAGGAGGGTGAGGGGTGGAGGGATCCTCCACAAAGGGAAGCAGGAATGACAAGTGAAAGATTTAAAAAAGAAAAAAAAATCAAAGCAGCTTTTCTCAGGGCTATTGCCACCCAAATCTGATCTCCCTCCTACCAAAATGGTGTTTTTGAGGGCAACAAAATTAAAAGAATGAAGTATTGGCATGGAGCAAATTCAAATTTCTATTGGCAGTGGAGATAACAATAACTATAGCTTACCTATCTGACCTATTAAATGTACTTCTGACGACATAATCATGAATCAGTTTCTGATTATTCAAACCCTTTGTATCAATGCCAGTAGAATGGAATAAAGTAGGCTTGACTGTAACATTAGCTTAACATTACACTTAATTCTTACAAAGTAAGATGCACAAGATCTGTGTCCTTTGCCTTTCCTGATGATGGCAACATATTCAATTCAATTCAAAGGTTTTATCAGGCCATAGGCCAACATAATGCATAACAATACAATATTACATTTAAGACATAAACTGCCAAGACATAAACCGTGTTCCTCATGCACACTATTGCCACTCATCTACCTCTTTCTCATCTAGCTGACACCCAGACTTTCGAAAGTTAAACTGACACATAAGCTACATTTTCTATTCATATGGTCTACTTTAGGTCTCTCCCACCTCCCCCTTTTCACCACGAATGCATGTGAGCTTAGTCTGATCCTAGTAAGAGCCATACTCCTTGCTTTGCACTGACATTTTAAGTAACTTTCATATTCCAGGTCTGATGTGACATGTGCCCTTTACCACTCCAAGGTTGTGTTTAAAATTAAACCTGACGCTCATGAAACAAAGTATATGACATAAGATGCACAAGATCAAGAGAAGTGCATTTTGTTCTGCCAATTATGAAAACACAACTATGTCCCTCCTATGATAAAAAGACAGATGTGTCCCTCCTATGATAAAAAGACCACTGAGTCCCACCGATGATAAAAGATCACTGTGCCCATCCTATGATAAAAAGACCACTGTATCCCTCCTATGATAAAAAGACCACTGTGTCCCTCTAATGATAAGAAGACCAGTGTGTCCCTCCAAGATAAAAGACAATTTTCCCCATCCTATGATAAAAAGACCACTGTATTCCTCCAATGATAAAAAGACCACTATGTCTCTCCGATGATAAAAGACCACCGTGTCCCTCCGATGATAAAAAGACCACTGTGTCCCTCCAATGATAAAAAGACCACTGTGTCCCTCCAATGATAAAATGACCACTGTGTCCCTCAACTGATAAAAAAGACCACTGTGTCCCTCCGATGATAAAAAGACCACTGTGTCCCTCTGATGATAAAAAGACCACTGTGTCCCTCCACTGATAAAAAGACCACCGTGTCCCTCTGATGATAAAAAGACCACTGTGTCCCTCCAATGATAAAGTGACCACTGTGTCCCTCCAATGATAAAATGACCACTGTGTCCCTCCACTGATAAAAAGACCACTGTGTCCTCCGATGATAAAAAGACCACTGTGTCCCTCTGATGATAAAAAGACCACTGTGTCCCTCCAATGATAAACTGACCACTGTGTCCCTCCGATGATAAAAAGACCACTGTGATCCTCCTATGATAAAAAGACCACTGTGTCCCTCCGATGATAAAAAGACCACTGTGTCCCTCCAATGATAAAATGACCACTGTGTCCCTCCGATGATAAAAAGACCACTGTGATCCCCCTATGATAAAGAGACCTCTGTGTCCCTCCGATAATAAAAAAACCCACTGTGTCCCTCCAATGATGAGTAGATAAAATGTGCTCCTCTGATGGTGAAAAGACAAAAATAGCCCTTACCACTCCAAAGTTGTGTTGTAGGTGCCAATGGCCTCAGCCAAGTAAAGGGCACCATCATCTTCTAGTCGGTTGTAGCCCAAATCCAAGACCTTGAGACCTGTGTTGAGCTTCAAAACTTTGGCTAATTCTTTCACTCCATCTCGGGTGATGCGGTTGCTACAGCAAGATGAAAAGATAAGAAAGAATATTATTCACTGAAATTTATATGCCCAGAACTATGTGTAAGCAACGAATTTCAATACTGTGTCACTGCTGTGACAAGTAGCTCCAGCTATACATTTTTTAGAAACGAACTTGAAAGAAAAAAAAAATGTCAACTTGTGAAGGAGAAGGTCCTCTAACAACTAAACAGGATTTCCACCTTTGATAGCTGAATAGCATGTTATTGTTAATACACTTTAAGATGAAGTTATCATACCCATAGTGAAGACCATCATTCATTGTTTCACTGCAATACATCTGTACCCACTACTCTTCTATGACAGACACAGGCTTGTTACAACAATGTGGTGAATTATCTTTACTGGTGGCATCAAAATGATTTTCTGTGTGCCATAAATTTTCAGCCACTAGACCTTCACATTTCCTGACGGCTGAACCAGCCCCAGTGTATCAACTACCATTCAAGACTACGGTGTATTATGTATATCTGAGCAGGTGGGAAGTGTATTAGTGTCACGGGTGAACACTAGGCTCGCATGTGGAAATTAGGGAACATATTCGGGCAGTAGGTATTTAAGAATTTAATTGCTGTGAAGTTAATGTCCTTGTGGTGTAGCGGTAGCACGTCCAGACTTGCAAGCTGAGAGACTCTGGGTTCAATTCCCAGTAATAATAGGAAATTTTCTAGTGTAGGTTATTTCAGCCCTTCTTCTCAAAATTGATCCTTCACAGTAATTTGGAAAATCCCTGGTGACACACTACCCTAGAGAATGTGTAACATCTAAGAACATTTTCCAATTGGGTTCACATTTCTCTCTCTTAATAATAGAACTACTACAATGCCTCCACCCGGTNCACTTCTGGATCCACTATGCTGGAACAAGCATCAAAATGATAATAATAATAATAATGCGGTTTATAAGTCTCATATCCAGGCTAATGCCCGCTCATGCGACTTCACACTATTATGGTGGGGTGATGATCTTGGTTTGCTTTTTCTTTATTCCATGAAATGTATCAGATCTGATACGCTGGGCACTAGAGGGTTAATGATCATATATATATTAAAAAAAAGGCATAAAATTTAGCACCAAGGAAAGTTATTGCATGTAGATAATTCTCTTCGCGCAACGACTATTAGTAAGTATTAGCTCGCCTCTCGCTTTATGACGTCACGCCTTATTCCCGCGCTGACCGGACGACCAGTTATGGCGGCCCGCGCGGTGTGAAAATCCCGACTTTCAAGCTGCATTATCTCGGAAGCGCTCGGGCGAAGAAAACGTGTAAGGGGTTGAAAATTTATGAAAAAATATTGCGGGTTTTTAAGGCTGTGAAGCAGATAGCTATCCCTGTTCCTTTAAGGCTTTTGGGAAACAGTAGAGGGAAACGTTCAGTAACACATGGGCAAAGACATAGAACAAAGTGGGAGATGGGATTCTAAGAGCTGAGATAACTATATAAGAATGGCCTCAGCTCGATTGTGAACAGTATGCCGATGGAGTAGAGATATCATATAAGAATGACCACCTACCCATCGAGAACTGTAAGTTGTCATGAGGACACGACATGAATAAGCAGGGGGAGTGTGAGCAGTTGAGAAGTGTGTCGGGGTCACGGCTGAACACTAGGCTCACACGTGGAAATTAGGGAACATATTCAGGCAGTAGGTATTTAAGAATTAAACTGCTAGGCAGTTAACGCTCCTGTGGTGTAGTGCTAGCATGTTCAGACTTGCAAGTTGCTAGACACTGGGTTCGACAACAGATAGGGACAGGAAATTTTCTAGTGTTAGATTTTTTTCTGTCTATCTTCTCAGAATTGTTCTTTCACAGTAGTTGGGTAAAATCCCTGGCAACACACTTCCCTAGATACTGTGTAATATCATAAAACTATCAGACTGAGTTCACATTTCTCCTCCTTATTAATAAGGAAGTGTCTTCACACGTGGTATGCCACATTTGGAGATAAAGCCTCTATAAGGTAATGGTATATATCATAGACTTACACGGCCATGTAAGTCTATGGTATATATCTACTGCACATGCACTGTGGCCCGTTTCTAGTCTAGTCCAGATTTTGGTACACTGGAGACTCAAGATGGCAGATAATACGCATCCATAGTTGCTATCGGTAGGTCCACCACAATCTGGAGTGAAGGCCATAGCTGTCATAATTCGCGCAACACCTGAAAGTCACCGTTAAAGTACCTCCAGTTACTAAACAAGACATTTTTAGTTTAAATAGACTATACCAAATGTCTACTGATATGATTGCATTATCTTTATTTTACTTTTTATTCTACTTTCTTTCACTGTGCTTAGAGAGTTAAACGTGTATTCCTTAAATTGTCATAACGACGTTTTTTTGTTCTCTAAAATTCTTATAATCCCAACTGAACTGTGCTTGTTGACATAAAATTGGTCCTGGGACAGTGGGTCGCCTGGCCAATCTTCACTTTTCGTTGAGGCGTGTTCTTGTGAAAGGTGATCAAAGCTGGACCTGATGGTGCATGGCGTTTAGTAAGGTATCGCTTTGATCATCACCACCAAGCAGACCGTCAAGGACTAGCCAATATGGCATTCAGTGTAACAAGGTTTCTAAAACTGTGAACTTCTGGGTAGTTGGCCACAACCAGGAAGGCTAGCTGTCATTACTTTTGATCTAAAAGCTTTCCTGAGAAGTGTAAACAATGCTGACGCCAGTGCATCATCTTCAAAAGGGTCATCTCTACAATTTGTCTTCTGCAAAGCGGACCGCGGCAATTGGCCAGTGTGGCATCTATAATATGCCCTGTGTTAGTTAGCCACACCCAGGAACTTATATTTTGATAAACTGTAAAGGAGATTCTTACTAACACTGCCATGTTCAGCGATGTAATCACTTTGATCGTCTTCTGCCATGAAAAGCCTGGCGACTCGCCAATATGGTTTTTAAAATTTCCTGGTTGGCCATAGCCAGAAAGACTAGTTGTCATCACTTTTGTTGTGAGGGAAGGCTCCAGATGGAAACAGCGCACAGCTATACAATAATGCAGAAATGCCCCATAACAGTGCTGTGTTGATTAGAAAATGTATACCAAATACAGATAATTTATCACATACATTCAAGCTCATCGTTATCGTCAGTAAATTGCAAGAAAAGTAAATAAAAATGATGCAGACGATGCTTACTTTCCAGCCAGTAATAAAAAAAAAATATCTGGTAAATGAGAATTTTAGATGGAAATCCTGTCCCGATTGGCTGCAGGATAACAATGCGCTGTTTTGGTAGCAACATCTTGCTCTCTTTTTGTCGGTGGCTTAAATCCCCATGCATTGTTCTGGTCATACTTCAGATGGTTTTGTATGAAATGTGAATAGTGCTGGACAAGGATGCATTGTATTCAGTATGATAATTCTTTTGATCAGAGTTTTCAAGTTCAGTGAATTCATTTTGGACTGATTCCACTGTATCATAAAGTAAATGAAATATTTTGGAAAGTAGGTGAGCATGACAACACCTACTTTATGACATTACTGCTATATGGAATAGATCAGGTGGTACCAGTATGCATCTGTCCTTGCATTACAAATGAGGAAAGGAAGATGTTTCATTAGCACACTGAAATTCACATTTACCCAAATAGGAAATAGGAAACAAACATAAATATACCACCGTGATCCAGGAAAGGGATTCAAGTGATATACCACCCATACAGATCTAGATAGGAGGGTTGGTCTATTCAGGTGGCAAACCACCTTTCTAAATCTTGCCTAATAATAAAGAATGAATGTCTCATACTATATATACCTTGCCATCTGGTTACGTACACACTGCTTACTTTGTTAGTACTATGAAATGAGGAGCTTTCTGGGTTGTTGTTTTTCTTTTTTTTAAACAGTCCTTCCAGATCACACTGTATTTAGTGGAGCCATCTTGAATACAAGCCATGATTGCCTATGGTCATGAGAACTACTGTAATATTACACAAGACAGTAACGATTACTAAATGTTTCTTCTATACATCAAGGAAACCCCATTTCTTTTCAACCGGTTCTATGTTGTTGTTGGGCTGTTTCTCAACACAGTTTTCCCCTTGCTGTTATCTCATGGCTTCACTCTTCATCTTTCATTTCTACTTTCTCACTTCCACTGGCTGTGGAAGTTTTTTGTTGTTTTTTTTTTTGGGGGGGGNGGGGGGGGGGGGGTGGAAGGAAATAATAAAGGTATTAACGCACTACATTTTGACTCCTAACTGCAATTTTCCTTTTTATTCTGGACCCATTTCCTCTTGGATATGAGAGAAAAGAAGGTACACAATTACAAAGAAATACCACAGAGAAGTTGAATATTCACGCTTAGCAAAAAGATCATGAAAAAGACAGCAATCAAAGAGACTAATAAAGGAGAGAGAGAGAGAGAGAGAGAGAGAGAGAGAGAGAGAGAGAGAGAGAGAGAGAGAGANAGAGAGAGAGAGAGAGAGAGAGAGAGAGAGAGAGAGAGAGATATGAACACAAGAACATACCACATACTGGAAAGAAGATAGTGTTCACATACATTATATTGAAATGCATGTGATTCTAGTAATAGTCTCGACTCAGGGAATACGTCAGGGATTGTGTGACATGATAATAATTATGTTTGTGAACAGTAGTGTTAATAGTGAAAATACTTACACCAGGCCATCATGCTGTGAAAAAGTACTCACCAGTTCAGATTAAGATAAGTAAGTGTAAAGTTGTGTACCAAGTTCTCTGCAAATCTGAATGCTCCATAGTCACGCATGTTGAATTTTTGCATATGTAGCTCCCTCAAACCTTTGTTCACCTGCAAATACAACATAACCAAATAACTGGGCTCTGTCACAAACCATGGAAAGACAACTGATAGATCTGTGGTAAAACTTGGGTTTACATAGATTCTTGGGCTCAATGCACTCCGGTTTGCAAATCATTGCGATTTATTCATCTTGGAATGGGCAGACTGGTTCTCTGAATACAGCCAAGAATCAAAAGTTGACAGAACTGATTTATGAGTCTTTAACTCTGTTAGGCCTGTACTAAATGAGGACTTGAAACCTTAGTAAGCCCACTGGCGTTCAGGCGATATTTTCAGTTACCATGACTAAACAATACAAAGGAACCCACACAAGCAGTATGAGTTCTGCAAGAGGGATGCATTACATACGTGAGATTTTTTCCGGGAAATGGCTGTTTATTTTTTGAGTGCTTACAATATGTAAGCCGAACAATACCCTTATAAGCAAGAGGATTTGGAGAGAAATTTCGAAACATCCATGCAAGTTTTCACAGGAATTATGTCAACTTTTGCTAGCAAATTCAGTGACAAGACTTGTTTTGTTTGGCTCACCCACTAAACCTCTATAAAAGGGCAGCTGTCTGAGAAGATCAAATATTGTCATCTTCCCTGACTTTGCCTGACTGCACAGTTATCAACTCTTGTCACACAAACGGTCATTACAGTCAGTGAAGCCCATCTATTGGTCAGTCTCATCACTTCGCAGTTATACAACCTGTCATCACGGCCTATTAAATACAGTGAAACACGGCTTCGTTCCCGACAAATCGTCCCCTTAAGCGGGCGTCCCACTTAGGCGGACTATCCATTATTAAGTGATTTCTTAGATAGTTTGTGTGTTTCATTCAAGTTAAGGGATAATCATTACTTGTTGCTAGTGAGGTGTAAATTGTATCTGTACTGTTTAAAATATACTTATTGCAGTCTAACTGCATTTTCAGCAGACTTGCAGAGCGTATTATTAGTCATTCTTTGCAGGGAACGTGATTTTTGGTTGGCTTCAAAGAAGCACCTAAGCCTTCCCACTGCGTTTTTATACCCTTCCTGCTAGTCCATCGTTAATAATAATAGAAAAAGGTTGCCAAACTAATGAAGCTCTCCTTTGAAAGTTAAGGATGAAGAAACAATTTCTGTTAAAGACTAGGACATGTCTACATCAGAATGAAAGAAAGGAGACATGTTAAAATAAAACTGGAGAGAATATGAGAGGTCTAACATCTCTGAAGACGAGATGTTCGTTGCCCCCCATTCAAGTGATCGAAGCTAATGTGGGATCAAATTTACATGATCGTAAACACCGGCAAAAATAAGCGTCACACTTCTCACTCCACATCTGGCCAGAGCGCGACGCGGGCGGAATGTGTCAAAAAGCCTCTACGCAACACGAATGATGGTCATGCCTACATGAAGGACACCCCAGCCTAGTGTTGTGCAATAGTGCAGGTAAGGCTCATAAGTGTCAATCATTGCCCAAGCTGATGAAGGGATAAAGTGTGGCTGACAGGGGGCGGGGCTTACTTAATCTTGATCCGTTGATGCTTGCCCGGGTTAAATGAGCAGCGGCTAGGATGTCTGCTCTGCCATGCACGCGTCGAAGGATCAACTGCCTGACAGGAGGCTATGGGGAGATAGTGTCAATCACTTCTCACGTAACATAAGGGGGGTAATTGGGACTGTCGGTACAAGCTTCTTTGTAGGTCTCAGGTTTTCAGCTGATGGGCAAAGGTAAACAAGCACCGAGACACAGCATGATAGTGACAATTTGAAGCATTCCTGTCAAAAACAGCGTGTATATTATGGAGATCTGGTTCCGAGTCATCTCGTTTATGTGGGTGACCATCCCGCTCACATGTATAGATTTAAATAGAAAAAATTCCCTTCCCCGGGCATTTGTCTTCCTCAAGCGGGCGACCCGTTTACGTGTGTCCCGCTTAAGCGGGTTCCACTGTACATCCATTTCTTGCTTTTGATTCATACATATTGCAGCAGCGCGGCCAAATGGTAACGGCATTAGACTTCAGATCTAAAGGTAGTGGGTTCGATTCCCGACCATGGTCATGTTGTAAATGCCTTGGAAAAGCACTTTATTCATATTTTCCTCTGTCTAAACATCTGTAAAATGAGTATCTGGCCATAGGCAGTGGAAGGTACTTTCAGAATGCTAGTGCCTGTAAATGGCAGTGGCACTATATGCTCCCCAAAGAGCTCAGAAAGTCCAAGAGTGATTTGGCCTGCTGGGGTAAAAGTAGTGGGAAGTCACGTGAGTGAGCATAAGCCTGGAGACGAGACTTATAAACACGCCTTAGACTTATTATTATTATTATTATTATATTGTATAAATGCTCTTTGAAGCATGCCACTTTTGTTTGCTTTGACATTGTCCACCAGATGGAGCTTGTTGCTTATCTGTGTCAGTGTTTACTACAGCCTACATAAGTTTGGATCATGTGATGAATTGTGGAAAATCTTTAGCTTTATAGCTGTTATATCATTCACCTTCTTTGCTTTTTTTTTTTTTTTTACATGTCACCCGCTTTTCCCTCCGCTAATAGGTACTCAAGTAAAATTCTATTAGGGAAATAATTTCTTTTATCTTGATTGTCAAATGTAAAATTTCATCAATTTAGTAATGTCTGTAGGTTCTGAAATTGCTTTGAAGGCACAGTAACAGAGTAAGATAGCTACCCCTGTTCCTTTAAGGCACAATAAGAATGTAAAATAGCTATCCCTGTTCCTTTAAGGCACAGTAAGAGAGTAAGATAGCTACCCCTGTTCCTTTAAGGCACAGTAAGCGAGTAAGATAGCTATCCCTGTTCCTTTAAGGCACAATAAGAGAGTAAGATAGCTACCCCTGTTCCTTTAAGGCACAGTAAGAGAGTAAGATAGCTAACCTTGTTCCTTTAAGGCACAGTAAGAGAGTAAGATAGCTACCCCTGTTCCTTTAAGGCACAGTAAGAGCTATCCCTGTCCCTTTGAGGCACAGTAACAGAATAAGATAGCTACCTCTGTTCCTTTAAGGCATGGTAAGAGAGTAAGATAGCTATCCCTGTTCCTTTAAGGCACACTAAGAGAGTAAGATAGCTATCCCTGTTCCTTTAAGGCACAGTAAGAGAGTAAGATAGCTATCCCTGTTCCTTTAAGGCACAGTAAGAGAGTAAGATAGCTACCCCTGTTCCTTTAAGGCACAGTAAGAGCTATCCCTGTCCCTTTGAGGCACAGTAACAGAATAAGATAGCTACCTCTGTTCCTCTAAGGCACGGTAAGAGAGTAAGATAGCTACCCCTGTTCCTTTAAGGCACGGTAAGAGAGTANGTTTCCTGCACAGCGGACTTGGTTCGTGATTTAAAGTAGCAACGTCAGTGGCGTTTCTAAGGAGAAGCTATCATATTCAGTGCCTCTTCACTATACGCCAATACTGATTAACACTTGCTCGCTACAAATAGATTATATGAACACATTCTTAAGGCACAGTAAGAGATTATATGAACACATTCTTAAGGTACTGTAAGAGATTATATGAACACATTCTTAAGGCACAGTAAGAGATTATATGAACACATTCTTATGGCACAGTAAGAGATTATATGAACACATTCTTAAGGTACTGTAAGAGATTATATGAACACATTCTTAAGGCAGAATTAACTCTGGTTGCCTCATCTCAATAGCATTTGAATAAAATCACACAGTCACATAGTGATGAGATGTTTTCCTAGGGACGGAGGTGTCCCACTTGTGCGGGTTCTACTGAACCTACAGATCTCAGTTTGACATGGCTGGTCATAGTTGAAACCACATCCACTATCCAAATAAATGATCCAGCTTTTGTTTTAACATTCCTTCCTATTTCAAAATATATGATGAGACACATTTTCTGCATACATGTATAGTTTGTTCACTCAAAAATAAAGATACCAGGGGGTAATGTCACACATAAAAGTAAAATCCATATCTGTCATTGGTAATTTCCGTGATATAATGTCCTTGTCTTGTCAGCTGTCCATTTCCATTTCACTGGAGTCAATGACTGGATTAACAAATGAGAGTAAAAATGTCTTTTCAAGGGCATAACAACATAACAGTCCATCTGATGAACCAAAGTCTCAAAGAGAGACAAAACAAGAGTATGTCATGCACGACAGCTACCGGCCTCACTGGGTCATCAGAGGAATAATAATACCTGTAGCTATCACTGTTCCATACCTTAATCATGCGTGTGAAGTGGTCAGTTGGTTCCTCCTGGACTGTCCATAGTAAAGGCCTATTGACATTGAGAGCTTTCAAAGTTTTGTTTTCTCTCAGCACTGTGGCCAGGGCAATCAAGCACTCAATTGTCTGAAAGCCAAGTCATTGAAAGCAATATTATGGTGATATCATTCTACATGGAATGTCTGCAGCTAGAGAGTATTCCCACAGATTCCAACTGTTTCTACACTAACAATGTCTCCTGTACCCACATCTCCTGTACCCACGTCTCCTGTACCCACATCTCCTGTACCCACAAGAGGAAGAAAAGAGTAAGCTTCTTTTTGCTGTTCCAGTCAGTTTAGAATCAGCGGCAGTGATATTTTAAAGATGTACTGTGACTCAGTCAACCCACCTGACAACCACTACACTCAAACCATCCATTCAATCAACCCACATGACAACCACTACAACCATCCATTCAATCAACCCACATGACAACCACTACACTCAAACCATCCATTCAATCAACTCACATGACAACCACTACACTCAAACCATCCATTCAGTCAACCCACGTGACAAGCACTACACTCAAACCATCCACCATCCATTCAGTCAACCAACCCACCTGACAAATACTACACTCAAACCATCCATTCAGTCAACCCACATGACAACCACTACACTCAAACCATCCATTCTGTCAACCCACTTGACAACCACTACACTCAAACCATTCATTCAGTCAACCCACCTGACAACCACTACACTCAAACCATCCATTCCGTCAACCCACCTGACAACCACTACACTCAAACCATTCATTCAGTCAACGTACTAACCAAGGACTTAGCAAGCCACTCCACCACCAGTCATTATGCAATCAGACAATCCCTCAACCCAAACCACCCAGTCAACCTACCAGCCACCCAGCTGGCCAACCAACCAGCCATCAAGCCAGCCAGCCAGCTACCCAGCCATCCAGCCAGCCAGCCAGCTAGCCAGCCAGCAAACCAATCAACCAGCCAACTACCTACCAGGTCTGCATCTCCGATATCCAGACTCTCCAAAGTTGTGTTGATCTGTAGTGCCTGAGCAAACGCCATTCCGCCTTTGTTACCAATTTTGTTGCCATTCAACCGCAAGACCTTTAATGTGTTGTTGGACTATGGAGAATTGATGGAAAATGAAAAATTTCTCAGATCACAGATTAGCAAACTGCAACATATATATATATATTTATTTATTTATAATGTTGGATGCAATGGTGGAATGAAGATGAGATGTCTGCGAGCTTTCAGACAACAAGACAAAATGACAAATGCCTCAGTTGATTGGTGGATTTACCTTCCCTGCAATCACTGAGCTTCTCTTTCATCATTTTGCTCATTTTTATTTCTCATGTAGCAAGTTGGTTTCTTAGTGTGGACTGGTGCCGTCCTCTTACAAAGTGCCTACTCATTAGTAGTCCAATGCAGTGTTATTCATATGGGATCACAACTTCACTTACATGTAAAGACTTGGCAATGGCAGCACCTCCCTCAGGTCCAAAGTCATTACACATGATGTTGATTTCTTGAATAAATTTGTTCGCCTGCAAATGTTAATTAGCGGACAGAAAACATGAGTGACAAGTGAAAAACATGATGTTTATTTGGAGGCCTCAGACTTGGTCAACAGTTGCCTTTAGTACTGGGAACATAGACAGGAGAGACAGAAGAGAGAAAAGAGAAGAGAACTCAGTTTAAGCAAGTTGTGTCAAAGGACATCCCATAGGTACTCCATCATCTGTTCCCTTAACATACTCTGGCAATGATGGTGATGTTGCATTTTGATGGTGATAGTGATGAAAGTGCACTGTAGTGATAATAGAAGTCAATGTGAACGGTGGTGGTGGTGGTGGTGATGATGATGATGGTGGTGGTGGTGGTAGTAATGCACAGAGAAACTGCTGTATGTAGTGATGATAGAAGTGAAAGTGAACGGTGGTGGTGGTGGTGGTGGTGGTGGTGATGGTGGTGGTGGTGGTCTGCTGTATGTAGTGATGATAGAAGTGAATGTGAACTGTGGAGGTGGTGGTGGTGATGATGATGATGATGGTGGTGGTGGTAGTAATGCACAGAGAAACTGCTGTATGTAGTGATGATAGAAGTGAATGTGAACTGTGGAGGTGGTGGTGGTGGTGATGCACAGTGATAATGGTGCACTGAAGTAGTGATGATAATGTGCATTGTGGTGATGGTGGTGGAAGTGCATGGTGACAGTGGTGCAGTGTGGTGATGGTAGTACATGGAATGGTGCATTGTGATGGTAGTGTTGATGGTGTACTGTAGTGGTGGCAGTACATACTGTAAAAGTGCACTGTGGTGGTAGTAGTACATGTAATGGTGCATTGTGGTGGTAGTGTTGCTGGTGTATTGTAATGGTGGCAGTACATATTGTAATAGTGCACTGTGATGGTAGTGTTGACAGAGTACTGTGGTGATGATGGTGATGTCCTGTGTTGCCATCATCATTACCATAGTCCATCATCATCACAAACAACTCCAACACCACCAACACTACCAACCTATGCATTTTCCAACTCCAAGGCAAAGTAAAATTTTGCATAAACACAAGCGGATTCTGACCAGCAAAGCATCATGAGTGTGTACACCTGGAGGTGTCGAGTTCATGAAGTTCAAGGTTGTAATAAAACAGTTCATATGACCACAAGACAGGAAATCAAGTGTGTTTTCAGGTTATGAACAATATACTTCAGTAACCAATAAAATCTCGTATGGCTTCAAATACCTCCAATAACCTACCTCAAGAAGTTTTCCCAAAATTATGGCCCCTTTATCTGTAATCACATTGTACCGCAAGTCGATGCTGCGCACGTATCGATTGGTCTCAAGAGTTTTGTACAGGATAAGGCAATCATCATCTGTGATTCTGGCTGTTGTTAATTGTGGATGGTCCCCGGCTAGATACAGGTGCATGGAATCTTGGAATTCCCTTGGAAAGACAGGTCAAAAAGCAGACCATAGGTCAAACTAGAATGAAAAGATGAATTGTAAGCAATACGGGCACAGTATGGGCTGTGGAAACAATTCAGGCAAACAAGTAGAAGAACAGAAAGGAGGTGTCCAAGTCAAAAACACTTACATAATTTCAGAATAGAACGTTTAACAAGCAGAGACAAAACCAAATGAATTGCTATCGTTCATGAAACTGAACTACTCAATGCAGCCTAAAAACCAACACAGTAAATTTTCCCAAACCTTACAGTCTCTGTAAGTGCAAATGTACATGACAAAGTCTTGATTTTAAATTCTTTTCTCATGTGATATTTGATCTTCCAAGACTCAAAAACATTCAAGAAATGGCTGCTAAACTTGACAAACAAGACCTGCCGAGAACAAGGTTTCTAGAACAGGGTTCTGAACTCTCTAACATGATTCTGTGATAGGTGACATGAAATAATAATCATACTACAACCTACTCTGCTCAAAATGCACTCCATGTAATTGCAACTCCTGCTTAATTGCAACACTTTCCACCTAAGAAAATGTTTTATTTCTTTATAAAAGTCATTGATAAACACTGCTCCTTTTGATCACAAGAACTGACTGGCTCTCAAGAACTGACTGCACTTGAACACAAATTCATTGTTTATCATAAACAGCGGAAATCATTTGAAAACCCATTTCACTGACGCAAGCAGCCACAACTACATGTCAGTTCTGTAGAGCCCTGGCCTGATCTGGTATGTGCATCGGAGGAAGAATAAGAAACAGTTATGATGATTACAGTGATGATGCAAATAAAATGAGGATGCCAATGATGTTGATGTTGTATCAGATGATGAGGATTTGCATGATCAGTTGCCAAACTGAAGATTAGACCATAAATATTTATTCTAAGTTATGCGTAATTTATACACTGCTGCCCAATAGATACTTCTTTTAACTACAAAATCTATCAAGGCTCTGTGACAGAGGATCATCTATCATGTAAACTGGTGGAAACTTACTTTTCAGAAATACTCATGAAACCCAAGAATCACAGGTTTTCTCTTGTATTGGTCTTTCTACAATATTCTGGGCTTATGAGATCATTAAACACTTTAGGGAAAGAATATCAAATCAAGAACACTATCTATGACCAGGGTCAAAAAGATTTCACTTGACTGGGTAGACCTCATTAAAGAAATAACACATAGGAAGACAAACTGTGAACACACATTGGAGAACTTTGGACCAGACAACACGGTGGGCTATGCAGGGACGGGAGAAGGAAAGTATGATACTGTGAACAGACAGGGAAATGGCAGAATGGATGAGGGAAGGGGAGCATGATGGACAGTGAATAGACAGGGAAAAGGAAGTATGACACTGAGACTGTGTGCAGCAAGGAAAGTATGAGATTGTGGATGAACGGAGAAAAGGAAATATGAGATTGTGAATGGATGGAGAAAAGGAAATATGAGATTGTGAATAGACGGAGGAAGGAAAGTATGAGATTGTGAATGAAGAGAGAAAAGGAAGTATGAGATTGTGAATGGATGGGGCAAAGGAACTTTTTTTTTTTNGGGGGGGGGGGGGGGGGGGGGGCAGTGTAGGAAACTGAATGGACTGATGAAGAGAAGTATGATATTGTCGAAGGATGAGGCAAGAGAAGTATGATATAGTGAATGCTTGGGGGAAAGGAAGTATGATATTGTGAATGGATGGGAAGGGAAGTATGATAGTGTAAATGGATGAGGGAAAGGAAGTATGATAGTGTAAAAGGATGAGAGAAAGGAAGTATGATAGTGTAAATGGATGAGGGAAGGGAAGCATGATAGTGTACATGGATGAGGGAAGGGAAGTATGATAGTGTGAATGGATGAGGGAAAGGAAGTATGATAGTGTGGATGGATGAGGGAAAGAAAGTATGATAGTGTAAATGGATGAGGGAAGGGAAGTATGATAGTGTACATGGATGAGGGAAGGGAAGTATGATAGTGTGAATGGATGAGGGAAAGGAAGTATGATAGTGTGGATGGATGAGGGAAAGAAAGTATGATAGTGTAAATGGATGAGGGAAGGGAAGTATGATAGTGTACATGGATGAGGGAAGGGAAGTATGATAGTGTGAATGGATGAGGGAAAGGAAGTATGATAGTGTGGATGGATGAGGGAAAGGAAGATTGATAGTGTGAATGGATGGGGGAAAGGAAGTATGATAGTTTAAATGCCTGAAATTCTAAAATGGAGCAATCAACCTGTGATCACACAACACTGCCTGTGGACATTTGCCAACAAACCCTTTGATAATATTTAATGGAAGTTGATAAGGTTAAGAACCAATTTTTGTAAGAAAGAAAATGGAAATCTAATGTATAAAGGCTGAAAATCTGTTGTTGGATTTATGTATTTGTCTGATGCAAAAATTTACATGGCTGAATGTAGAGGCTCAAATTTGGCATGTCATTCTAAAATGATGAAGTAGGATCACAGAGACATGTATTCTTAGCCCCTGATGGCCTCTTGGGATTTAGAGTGATCCTTCTGTTTTCTGAACCTAGAGACTGAGAGTATGCAGTCATGTGACAGCTTGTTAGTTGCCAATCAAGTCATATATGAAATTGCAATTCAGAGTTCCTACATGCAACAGTCTATGACACCTACCATAATGAGCACGTATATCAACCAGTGTTAAAGGAAATAAATTTACTTGTCTTCTTCACTGAAGATTAAGAAACAAGTGATGTGATGTGTGCAAACGCTTGCATCAAGTTGACAACAATTAATACATCTTTGCAACTTATATCAGATACTGAATACAGAGGTTTTTCGGCAGCACTTGTGTCATTGAAGTAGATCTAAGCTACTCAGTAAATACATTATTTATTTATATTTTGCTTATATTTTGCTTTGAGGAACAACATTCCTCTAATTCCAGTTTGCTTCACTCATAATGATTGCTTCCCTTTAATCTTGGAATGTAATCAGAGAGCTGATGGGACTTCTTCTCACCAAAGATACTGTGTCTATACTAGTCTTGTCTGAGTGTAACCAACAACCAGTGTATGAGAGGACACCATCGGGAACATATAGCCCCAACCCCAGGCAGGGATATGGTTAATGAGGGATTATTCATGGCGAATAACAGACCTCAAGCACATACATATTTATACAGTAGTGAGGACGGTTATAATGAAAAGCTTTAAATTCACAGTAGGTGATAAATATACAAATGAAAAAACATGTTTGCATCCAAAAAAAGAAATACATTACATTAATTACATGAACTAAATGCTAAAATAAAAGCTTGTATTAAAATGCCTCCAACTGTTATTAAGGAGTATTTTAGGCTTCATTTTCTTTCCATTGGAATTAGAAATTTTTAATAATACTTACAGAAATGTTATGTGTACACAAATTCTTGATGTCGACTGCTTGTAAAATACTGACTCTCTGCCTTGAACTGATTAAAACTGGCACTTGATGCTTCCTGAACGGCTAACTGCATTAGGTGGTTGGGAAGAATGTTACACTTAAACTCTGACTACACAAACAACTGTCTTATTCACAAATTATGTTATACACATAAGACCACACCAATAGTGAGACTAGAGCAACTTATCAAACTAGACTGGCTAGGCTGACAAAGGCAGAGGTCAGGGGAGTTTTACCGTGTCAACCACTGGACCCTCAGTGAATACTTTAGCAAAGGTTGACATTAAAATTCAATGACATGTAATACAAGGGACCAGTAGTCAATGTTATGTAACATGTGGTGTCTAGTGGTCAATGCTGCTGCATGCATGTATATGAAATAGCATGCAGCCCTTCACAAATATTCATGGAAGAAGTCACTGTTCTGGTATGGTGTGTACTATCATTACTTAATAACATTACAAAAGTCATAGAATATTCAGTTGCTGGGATATCATAAGTTACAATGCACGCTTGCAATTTCAATTTGATATACAGGTCTGGGTCTGCATTAAGATATTTTTATATAATATTGAATGTGCACAGGTATGAACAAAGCTGCATGATTTTAATCCACTGAAATAATTTTTCATACTCTGAGATTTTCTGTTTGAGGTTATCAGTTAAAGAGTGACCCAAACCCCAAGAAGTTATCATGCTATTCCCAGCATGCACTGCTATTTGTCAGGTGCCCTGCTGGGACAGTATTAACAGCAGTTAAGTAAAAGACTATGAACTTATCACACGCCTATAAAAGAAATTAAAATCAGCATGTAAAAATCATACAAAGTTAAAAGCTTTTTCAGCAGAGGGGTCACCTATAAACCCTAAAGCACAAGAGAAATAAGTCCACTGGACAGAGTGATACTATATATCATGACCAAAAACAATATATTTCTGAATGTACTTGATTATATCCTCATTCAAAAACTAATAAAAACCACCTGTGTGCTTCATAGGCCTCCATGTGTGACCCTCCCACCAAAAGAATAAAGTTATACAACAGAATAAAACCAGAGTACATAAAATAAGGTGTGAACACTGGGCAAATCAGTCTGACTCTACTCACTGTTTCTGTTGCCGGCTGAATGAAAATGAATAATGAAAGCCACATGCATGTTAGATTAATGATCAAACGTGCTGGCAAATACAACTGTGATTTCAAAACAAACATAAAAAGTAAAACTGCTGTGATGTTCCTTTCAAAGTGCAACTTTTTCCAGAGTTTTATGATTAGTAGCACCTTTTTCAGCACACATCATTCCTTTGCCAGGGTCTGGGCTTCAACTTCACAACATAACTCTCCCTAAACTACAAATGTGCCTATTTAAACTGCACCCGAGTAAACTAAAAACCTTGATTACACAGATGCAGCATACTGGAACATTTTTTGTGTCAAATTATGAATAATACTTTAATGATGCAGTCAGTCACCAACATATGCAATGAGATACTTCCTGTCTAACAGCAACTTTAGGAGCCAATCAAGATGATACAATTATCTTTTCACTTACATGACGTTATTCTCTTTCTCCCGTTCAAACATGTTCGAGATGTATGTGGGTTTCTCCATGGCCAATGTGGCACATGCACTCTCAAAACCATGGACGGTTGAGATAATGTCTGACATCTTGGCTGCCTCTGTGAAGCCTGAGGTTAAAAGAGCAGACAAACAACAAGCCAGTAATAAGATGAACAACAATGAAATGCTAAATTTAAAAAAAAAGAAAGAATTTTCTTTTGACAGGATATATCTGGTGATTAGTCAAAGACTAATTGTATTGTCTTATAAATACAAGAGTAGTGCTGTCGCAATAAGAGTAAGATCTAGCCCATAAGAAGACAGCAAGAGCAAAGACTCTCCTATCATCATACATCTAGTCTATGTTACATTTAAAAATGAAGGTTTTAAAAGAGGACTGTTGATTTTGATAGAGTTTACGTGGGATTCAATTTAGCCTAAACATTCACGTTGAAAATATCTAGACTAGACTAGTGAATATCTTGTTGGTTAACAGCGCTGTGGCTGCAAGCGAATCGGAATGTGAACAGCCAGGGTCGACGGAGGTAAAGAAGTGGAAAACGACGGAACAGAATAATGGCTACAATCCTCGACCTAAATGAAAAAAACATAGACAAGACCAGATAAATCAGATTACTTTTATCAGATGATCAAGTCTCACATCAAATCATTTGTCTCCCCATCACAATAGCTGCCTTTGGCTAACCGGAAGTCCACAGGGCAACTCGTTGCTACAACAAGCTTACACGGTCTGCCGTTTTCGAACGGTGTATTGTAAAATTCTGTACTTCCTCAAAATAAACCCCACTAGGCCTACCAGCCTGCAGGGAAAATATTTGTCTACTGATCCCAAAATTAGACTCCGTGTAAACAGCGTCCTCCGCTCCAATATCTGCCTATAACAGAATATTCGGAAAGATTTCCACTGTAGAAAAATTGGACCTTGACTAACTAATATATGAAGATGCCAATGTTTTTTTCACTGTTGGCTATATTAGGTTTTACACCTCTCATTAACTTATCCTGGGGTGCCGTGTCAAAATACTTTTCAAACATGCTGTTTAGCTCCTCCTCCAAATTTTGACACACAGAAAAATGCCCCTGAACCAGTTAGCTTTTGAGAACTTCGGGTATCAGGGCACCCAAGAGAGGCAGGTGAGAGTGAGGAGAAACCAAAGACTGATGTTAATGGAGACACGTGAACGACCAGCACTGACTTTAATGTCTATTTCATTTGTAATACGTGCATTTACAAATCCAGTATTAGGTGTATTTGCTGCATTTGATTATAGCAGGGGCGTAGCGTAATGTTAGTCAAATAGTCAATGACTACCGCTTGCAAAAAGAATGCTTCATAAAGTGTTCTTGAAAAGAACAAATGACTACCACAGCAGTACTGAAAGAAATAAGAACTGCCAACTCTCATCGTCCTTTATGAATTCGTAGTTTAGTAGTAGACTAAGAAAACAAGACCTGAGCAAGTAAAATTTGACTTCAGAGGTCAGCCTCTCAAGCCGTGCTTCCTATACCGGTACTCTACTATATCAAAAGAATGACACATGCACCCTGATTGAGCCCCAAGCTCAACTCTGTTGCTTAGCCAGTCTAGTAGTCATTTTGGATTTTGACTATGTACGTGGACTCGTATGCATTTTCGATTCGACTGTATTAGGTGCAAAAAAAAATCTGCATATGCACCCAGACTGAGCCCCAGTTATGCCCGCCATCTAAATGCGGCAAAGGAAAACGTCAGATGAGTTATTTTGCTTTTCCTTTCGTCTATTTCCAATGGGGTCATACGGTACGACGGCCGTGGTCTGGGCGTATTCCCAATAAACTTGTTGTTATTGTAAGCTAAGGCTTGAGTGTTGTCTCGGTGCATCTAACAGAGGCTGGATCTAGATTTAGATCTATTCAAATTTTGTGTTTTCGGCAATATGTGTTTAGTTAAGCCCCCAGTAAACATTGCTGTTGTTTCGAACGCAGCCAGCTTTTGCCTGAGCTGAGCACTCGCTTAACATCTTACAAGGACTAAAAGACTCCACACTTTCAGCTATGAACCAGACACGAACAAGAAACGTTATGTTATTAATTGTGCAAGCAAAGTTGATCGAAGAAGTGTCATTAAAATCAGGTTGGGCAGATCTGAGATCAAATGATCTCAGATCGTGATCTTAGATCAGATCACGTGATCTTGATCTGAGCTAAACAGCTGTTTTAGATGAACTGATCTTGATCTGAACTATACCTATTTTGGCTGTTTGATCTGATCTTGATCTGATCTGGAGTTTTCTAACTACATATCAGCTCAGTTCACAACTTCATATCGACCTCGAAAATCAGAACCGACCGAATGACGATTTTTTTTAGCGGGGCGAGTGAAAAGAAAAGGATTTTAAGTGTGAGGCGGCGTTTTCGACCCCTCAAAGTCTTCGTCGGTCAGATTTCGACATTACAACGTTTTGCCTTAGTGTGTGAAACCTTAACTTCTCCCGGACCAGTTCCATGCCTGTTATGGCTGTTACTCACATCGATGTAACCTTGCGTGAGGTTACCAGTCCACTGCAGTCTCTCTCTCAGTCTAGCAGAGTTGGATTGGGGAATGATAAGGTGAATGGGTAGTTATTTCTTGTCAGATGTACGCCTTGTTTAGACTTGATCTTCATCGCTTTGAAAGACTAATGTGCTGAATATGTGTGAGCAGTCGGGAAGTGTGTTTGGGTCATGGGTGAACACTAGGTTCGCACGTGGAAGTTAGGGACCGATTCAGGCAGTAGGTATTTAAGAATTAAATTGCTGTGACGTTAGCGTCCCCGTAGTGTAGTGGTAACACGCTCTGTCTTGCAAGCTGAGAGACCCTGGTTCGATCCCCGGCAGGGACAAAAATTTATAGAGTAGGTTTTTTCGGCCCGTCCTTTCAAAGATTGCATATATATTGATGGATGCTTTCTATTCCCTCCCCAAGGATGATCGGTCTGCCATTCGCAACCGGTTCTCGTACGGCAGACACGAGTTTGGGGCCTTGATAGGAGCCTTGCCTGTACTCTACAAGGTCATACGGGCCCGGGAGACCGGTCATTCCTTCTAATTAGTAGATCCATCCTTTCCCCTTGTTTAGATCCCTCCCATATAAGAGAAAGAATACCATGCTATTATATATGCCTTTCCACCCGGTTACACTTGGCGAATGTCGGCAGGATGTCTCATTAGGGCCTTGGGGATGCAGTAACGAGAGTAGAGGGTTCTGTAACCCATAGGCAGAGACATAAGACAAAGTGGGAGGTAGTATTCTAAGAACTGAGTATAACCATATAAGAATGGCCTCAGGTTCACT
>JAWQUT010001100.1:56344-66587 GCA_033807755.1 Ellobium chinense | reverse complement strand
TCTCTCTCTCTCTCTCTCTCTCTCTCTCTCTCTCTCTCTCTCTCTCTCTCTCTCTCTCTCTCTTTTGTATACCTACACACTCATATTAATGGAAAATATTCGTGGCTGGTGCATGCCGAAAGGCTAAGGGCACTGCTATTGAGTATACAAAGACATGGATTTATATTATAATATTAGCTATAACCAAAAAGGAAGAAGTAGATCCTTGTATTAGTTTTTAACACTGCTGGGATCATCTTGAATACGAAGACTGATTAAAATAAAGTTTAAAAAAAATATAGAATCACTGCGTCAAAAGCAAGCTAAAGCATAAACTGCCTCGCATTGCTCAAAGGCTGACGTAGACTCGTGAGCTTTAGACATGAGAGATAAAGTCTATCATTTGAAGATACAATATCAATCAAAACACTCTATTTGAGCAGATAATTGCAGTCCACGCTATTTCTTTTCATCATCGGCGTTTACTCACTTGTCGATGTAAACGATAGACAATTCCTTGGCCAGGAACAGTTGTCGTGACTTAACATGCACCGAGCCGTTCAGATCACGTATCGCTTCCAAAGGTCCGTGACTCCAGAACACACCAATCATTGCGGATTCTGCAGGTCCCCCTTCAAGCCACACAAGCAGGGGCGACGTATCCGGGCTCTAACAAAAAAGCAGGGACAAGATGGGATATATGAGCACTTGCGAAGTAATGATGAGATCTCTGCCCATCGTAAGGATTACATTCACTCTGCATGCTGAACGCTATAAACAGTGTATTTAGTACCGATGCACTAATGTAATTTTTACAATGGTAAGAGATCCTATCGGTAATGTGCCAGCTCTCAAATGACGGCATGTAAATTCGCATATCTAATGTATTATGTGGCAGGGAGATGGTAAGCAAGGCGCCATAGAAAGCTGCTACTGATTTTACCACAACTGACAAAGTCAGGAAAAGATACAGGGACATTTTGATTCTGGAAGGACTTACTTCATCCCATGAGCACATCATACTTGAAGAATACCAACAGTCAGAGAGTAAACACTATTAACATATGGCAAGGGGATATGTCACAATTTCAGACACTGGACAAGACTTTCCAAGAACTACAAATTAAATGCAGCCGTTCAGACAGACAAAGGTGCAAATAACTGAACAGTGAAGAGCCCTTGTCATCTTAGTCAGTAATAGATGAACAGCTTACATCTAAATCGATGCACAAAGCAAAGATATGATGACGGAAGAATGATCAGCAAGACGAATAGCTAAGAGGCAATGTTGGCTTTCATGTTACGAAACTGAGTGTTAATTAACGCAAGGTATCAGCTTAAATCAGCAGTAATGAAGAGACGCAACCAATGATCCTAATGGAATGCAGACAAAAAGTAAAGAGAAACCCGAGCCAGTTACCAGCAAATTGGCATAGGCAAAAGATCACACATCACAGAGTAGCTTCATTTAATAAACCTCGTAGGTTGACTGTTTCCACAGGGTTAAGTCTATGAAGCAGAAGAGCAATCACATCAAAAACTGAGAGCTGTTTCACATTTTCCACACTGAAGATTTTCATTTATTTCGTTGTCCTCGCGACAGTGTACAATTTTCCAACTGAATGGCACATGCAGCTTTGTGCGCCAGCAGAACTGAAATTCAGTCACTCAAACAATCCTAAAAGATTTTATGCTTGGTCCCGAAACTTTATTTACGTCAAGAGTTCGAAAACCGTCTTAAAGACACTGTATACATCTATCAGTGCTTTGATGCTTTTGGACGTAACTGATTTATTTTGTCGCACAAAACAAACAATGGGAGGCCTCCGGAGAGAGTCATTAATAAGGAAAATGAAGACTGTCCATTCAAAAAGGTTAATGTTGACTTTAGGCAGAATTACATTTAGTTTCGGTCATGATAATGATGATGATGATAATGATGATGCTGATGACGTTCAATTTTTAAAACATGTTACACAATCTGAGAGTATCCATCATTTTGAAAATGACGATGATAATGATGACTATAGTAATGGTACCTGGACAGAAGGAAAAAACCAGAAGAACAGATGGTTTCCAAGAGCGCGGTCGGCTGTGATGAATCCAGCGTGACTTTGGTGGCAAAGATGTGGCACTGGTCCGACCACGCTGTAGTTTCTGGCCAATTCTGGCTGACCGGCGTCAAGAATAGGAGTAAGAAGGAGCGGTGTTGGCGGAGTGGATGATCCTGCTAACATCATAGCCATCGATGTCCACACAAGCAGTGAGAGGTGTTTTTCAGACATTATGGACTAGACGAATCCGGTAGAGACGAAGTCTATAAGAAAAAATGGCGTTAAACCCTATGAAACTTGTCTCCCGATTGTTGGACTTCCTCGCTAAACTTCAGAACTTTTATACATCATTTACACATAAAGAAAAACGTGTTCACGATCATTTTCCCATTAATGCATCGTTGATTAATTTCCATAATATCGATTGTTATCAAAGGTTTCCATGTTTTGCACATTACCAGACCCCTTAATAGCTGAAACCGATTGGTTGCTGTAGAGCAAGAGTGGGCCATCCTACATTTCCTCTTTTCTGAGAAATTGAGGGATGAGGTTTATGTTGCCACTGAGTTATAGAGACTCGTAAAAAAAAAAAGTTGGTGTTAAAAGTTCCCATAGGCCAAAAATAGCAATTCAACCGATATTTATCGCAAGATTGAGTCAGTCTATTTATAGTACCCTTTACCGCCAAAATCGCATAACTATGGGATGGTCCACTCTTATCTACGGCGACCAGTTAGTGCAACGACTCTCTGCCCGTAGCTGTGATATATTCCTGCAAGGCCATGTGATTTAGAAGGATGTGACAAATACTGCCAATTAGGTATTTTCAGCTCCATCACGTGACTTAGAAATTCATGCTCACACGTCGGTTTGTTTACATGCTCTGCTCATGCATGATTACTCGTCATTTATCAAAATATCCTAGCAATCCCTAGATCACGTGGTGTAACTGAAAATACCTCATAGGAAGCGGCGGCACACAGATTTTCCAGGCATACGGCTTGCTTGAACTTTATAACAATTTCGTTTCTCATCCTCGCAAAGAATACAACAAAAGAAGAAGAGGGCAATATCTTCAGTGAGATTAAGATGTTATGGCTATTTATCTCATCATCACTTTTGTGAGCGATACATTCTACAGTGGGTAAGATTACATTCCAGAATAATGTCATCAGTCTGACAAATCAGGTTTCTGTTTTCACCAAAACAGTCAATAGATGTCAAAGACCTTCATGATCGCCACTGTAAACTGATGTCTTATTCTCAGGCAACTGATTACTCTCACGGCCGGAGTCATCACCCTCTGTTTGTTGTGTGCTGCGCTCATCAGTGCTCGTTGTGTCACAGTGTGTGTCCTTGCCTCTCTCACAAGAGGGTGAGTAAACAGCACAGTCAGGGCTTGTCTGAGTGTTGACGGTCACAGATGAATGATCATCATCTTGCAACGGGCGCGGCCGTATAATGAGTTAGGATGACCTTCAAATGTACTGTTGTAATCACCCGATACAAATCTCGAGGATGATGGCGGTGGGATGGATAAGATGGTGGAAGACTGATGAATAAATGATGTTTACAACTTGACTTGGATATAAGGAGAGACTGTATACGTCAGTGGTCTCGTAATTGCTGGCTTGGGGACTTTCGGTTCCACTTACCGAAGCTTGAGTGAGATGCGTGCAGAGAACCCTTACTAACACTGCTCTCTGCTAAGGATCAGGCAGCACAGCGGTCTGCCATTGCACCGAATAGCAGGACAATCGTCGCAGAGTTAGGGTTTCTGGCAATCTTGAATGCTGAAAGGCCACTAGACACCAACAATGTTTGAATCACAGTTTCAACAGTTGTAGGAAGTCCCTCAACTAGCATTCTGACTGCTGTGAAAGTTTATCCCCAATGAGAGACAATGTTTGTTCAGAGCGCAGGAAAACACAATCGTCCTCGTGCGGCGGGCTACCGGATGTATGTGTATCATAAATTTCACCAGGATTGGCATTTGGGAAAAGTTTGATCAAGAAGTGGTGAGAAGCGATATAATTGAAACAGATGCAAAAAAGACGGTGATGAGAAAGTCTGAATTCTTGAAGGGTCGCAAAATAACACTTTCATGGGCCCTCAGCGATCAGGGAAAAAAAGTAATACGACGTACATGGAGGACGAACAATATTATTTAGTATAAAAGATGGCTGTGTATGATTGTGCAAAGCCTGCTGGAGATTTTTTCCTTGCGCCTGAGACCCATGCGACATAGAGGTTGCAGGAGCAAAACTGTAAAAGCATCTTTGAGTCCTTTTACAAAATTGTCTCCTCAAACCGACATGACCAAGGCTAGTTCGCAGGTATGGTGCTGTCATGTGCTCATGAATTATATACTTTTTACAGTAGGGATCCTTCATTTACATTTTTCACAATTTTAATTTAGATGAAAAGGAGTTTGGCCTTCTCTTGCAGACTACATACCCGCACAAATGAAATCTACTGAAGCCATTGGGAAACACTGCTTGCAACAATTATCTTTTTACAAATTCGAGAAGGCATTAAAATTTCACAACTTTTGCCGTCAGATTTCATGTTATACGATCATTTCTACACAATCTACCCAAAAGACAGATTTTATACTCTGTTATTGTTAGCTCGGATAGTCCTTTTCTATTTTTAACCAGTCAGACTCTTGCAAGCTAGAATTTCATGGAAGAAACATCCAATCAACCACTTCTGGAAGAAGATAAAGGAGGGAGAAAGGAGCAAGAAGAGCAAGGTAGACGAAAGATGTGGCCATTTGCACAATCCTTGTGTTAATTAATGCATAATGGTAACCCTGGGAAAGGTCCAAAACATCAAAGGTGTTCATCAATGCCGGTATGCATTATCCTTGCCTTAATTTGCGCTTCGATGCGCATATTAAAGCACGGATTATGCATACTGCCATTGATCTGTGAAAATGACGTCTGGACTGCCAACTCGTGCAATGAAGCTTAATAGGGCGTACTAAAAGAGTAATTATACTGAAGGGCGTCAGGCGGCCACGCCTATGGTTAACAATATAAAATAACAAAATTTTATGACTCTGAACATTGAATTGTAAGTTGTTATGGCTTTTATGAGCGAGTTTTGCGCGGGTGTGATGCATCTAGCCCATGGATAGAGATAAAAGACTCGAATTGGATGTCGAAAGAATAAAAAGTTGATCTGGGACGAAGTTGATTAGTCTGAAAACACTGGCCCCCCTCTCCCCCCTACCATTTTTCCACCACATCCCGCTGATGTGTCATCGGTGCATGTGCACCGTCTTCTCATCAACAAAGTTTGTGTCCGCTTTAAGGTTTTCTCCATTAAAGGTGATGATCTGAGGGCAACAGCCATTTCCAGCACCACAGTTGTCGAACAGCAGATTTTGCCAACTTCTCTTAGAGATCTTTATGCAAATACTTATACAAGCTTTTCTAGGTGATCTGTCTAGAAACAGCATTCTGAAGAACTGAGAACACATATGGTGCAACTTTGTGTCACCACAGAAAATCTAAAAACTTTATGTTAAAAAAAAAAAGAAATAGGCACAGAGATTTCGCAGAGACATACTGGGTGAAATCTGGTGTCACACAATGGGTGCTAGTGCAAACAATAGTTGCTTTAAGATCATCATCCTTAATGGAGCAATTAATTCTCCTTTTAACATTGCGGTATGCAAATTTCGATGCACTCATAGTGGTGAGGCGTACTTCCTGTTTTCTACAGTAAAACCCCTGGGAAAAAGTCATGCCTCCCCTTAATTTCACGATATCTATCTTGATAGGGCGAGATGCCCTGATCGGCATGTATCTAGGTTAGTTATTGTTCGAAAGTAATGGGCCAGCAAGTGAAAGTGACATAGGAACCATGCGCAGTGATAATATTTTGGATAAGATAAGATAAGATAAGATAAGATAAGATAAGATAAGATAAGATAAGATAAGATACACCGATAATTTGGTTGAGACAAGTGCAGCACAAATACAGTAATCCCTAGAATGAATGAAAGAAACAAAAAGAGCCGTAAATTACCTATAATATGCATACGCATGCATGCAGGAACGCACAAACCACCATATCCCACACCCACACACAAATCAGACGTAAGCACACGCATGCACACACACACACACACACACACACACACACACACACACACACACACACACACACACACACACNACACACACACACACACACACACACACACACACACACACACTGAAATCCCCAGTGTCAGAGTGTAGAAATACGTAAAATGACCTGTGATCCAAATAAAGCATTCAATTTTAAAATTTCAGGAACAATTTGAGCATTCTAGATTAAAAAATTAAAGTGTGTAGGCCCATGTATTAGCACGGAGTCAAAACCAGCCAAATGAAAATTTTGGGGACCAAATCAGAATTCGAGGTGATCATTTTTGAAAACGTTTTGTGAAAAATTTTGGGCGTTGACACCCTCCCTCCACCCCCTTTTTTTTTTCTTCCCGTTAAAGATCGGGCAAAAGAAGTACTTTAACTTCCATGGGAGAAATTTCCCGAAATCACAGTGATATTTGTAGAATAACACAAACTGTTAATAGGGCCGAAAGAAGAAAAAACAATAGGTTCTAATAACCTCTTGGTTTTTGGCACCTATTAGAGGGGCAAATCACTCATTGTGTACAACCCAATTAATCCGTTAATATATAATATCCCCCCTTTTTCAGGACCCTGCCAGCCAGTATCAGGGTGTAGAAATATGTAAAATGGCCTGTGATCTAAATAAAGCATCCACTATTAAAGCTTCATGTACAATTTGAGGTTTCTAGATAAAAAAATAAGTTGTGTAGACCTATGTATTGGCACGCGGTCAAAACCAGCCAAATGAAAATTTGGGGACCAAATCAGAATTCGAGGTGACCTTTTTCGAAAGAGATTTGTGAAAAATTTTGGGATTTGACCTCCCTTTTTTTTCGTTAAAAGATCGGGCAGAAGAAGTACTTTAACCCATATGGAAGAAATTTCCCGAAATCACAGTGGTATTTGTAGAATAACACAAAATGTTAACAGGACCAAAAGAACAAAAGAACAATGGGGTTCTAAGACCTTTTTCTTTGCAACTGTGATAAAGGGGAATAAGGCAGATTTTTAAACCTATATTTATTTTGCCTCATTATCTCCCTTTCAGTTCATTTGCTCAGAGGCGCGTTTGGAGTCGGTGGGGTTCTGGACACAAGAAAGATACAAAAGCCACCATATATACCATAAAATTGACACGGTCCGGGTAATTCCTGCCAGAGTAGCAGGTTCAACATTAAAAAGTAACATNTTTTAGATTAGCTAACCTTGTGATCGTTAAGAGTTTCTTTCAAGTACATAACCAAATAGATATAAACAGTGTGGACCTGAATAGTCACTACTAAGATGTATTCTTTAGATGGATGGATGGATGGATGGATGGATGGATGGATGAGTGGGTAGATGGGTGGGTGGGTTTGTGAATAGATGGATGGATGTATGGATGGGTGAGTGGGTAGGTGGGTAGATTTGTGGATGGATGGATGGATGGATGGATGGATGGATGGATGGATGGATGGATGGATGGATGAGTGGGTAGATGGGTGGGTGGGTTTGTGAATAGATGGATGGATGGATGGATGGGTGAGTGGGTAGGTGGGTAGATTTGTGGATGGATGGATGGATGGATGGATGGATGGATGGGTAGATGGGTAGATGGGTGGGTGGGTTTGTGAATAGATGGATGGATGTATGGATGGGTGGGTGGGTAGGTAGGTGGGTGGAACGGATGGATGGATGGATGGATGGATGGATGGATGGATGGATGGATGGATGGATGGATAGATACCAGTCCTATCCATCTATCACTTATCATGCGACATAGCAGAGGCGACCAGACTATGCACATTCCCTGATTCATAACTTACGAATTTTCCTTCTGGCCCTTTCCCCCTCCATTTGACCTCTCTAGATTTCATTCCAGTGCTTGCTAACTTATGAGCTCACATTAACATTTGTCTGCTCACCAAGAATCAACATTATCTTGGTCTCTTCTCTCCCTCACTCCCCGACCGCCGCAGGTCCTTTAACCGGAAACAAAATCCTCCAGCAAGGCACCAATTATGCTTTCGCTTTCTTCTTTTTTTTTTATTTAATCTCCAAGGAAATAGAAGCATCCGGCTGTCTGCCAGACAAGCTGTGCGCTGAGGGGGGAATTGATCAAGCATCTGAATGAGCAGAATGCGAACTTAAAGCACTCCTATCCAAATATATCCCTGTAAATCAAGTCATGACGTCACGAGGGTGTGAATGACGTTATCGTTGGGATTTAACCTTGCATGAATGGCAATCGGTGATTGGTAATGGATGGATGGATGGATGGATGGATGGATGGATGGATGGATAGATGGATGGATGGTTGGACGGATGGACCGACTGACGGATGGATGGATGGATGAAAGGATGGATGGATGGATGGATGGATGGATGGATGGATGGATGGATGGATGGTTGGACGGATGGATGGATGGATGGGAGATAAGAGCAAGACAGGTAGGGACGAAAGGAAGGAGGGATGAATGAAAGAATGAATGGATATATACCCACGAACAAAGCAAGACATAAACGAATCTGTCCACTGTTTTGAGCAACAATAATATCATTAACTATATCCGTCTTACCTATACACCACAATGTGAACCAGTATTTTATCCGCGTGTGTTTGAAAATCGCCAATCCCACAAAATGAGATGGAGTATTTCAAAGTGCTTTTATAACATAAAGTAACAGAGCATAGATTTTAATCTTCTTTAATGCAAATCAAAAAGAAAAAAAAGTGATAAGAGGAGGATTATTGTCACATTTCTTGCCTTTCGCTATTGGCAGGAACGATGTGAGGACATTTATAATATATCCATTGCATCTGTTCTCATTAAAAAAAAAAATGACCAGTAACAATGCGCTTGAAAGAGGTTTGTGGAGTAAAGCAAATGGCTGCGTTGTGTTCCTATGTTCCTATTTCTTAAGTACATATATACCGGGTGCCCTCCCCTGTCCATTTCTTTCCCCTCCCTGCAAGAGTTTATCTAATTCAGAGTACAGTAACTTCGTGAAATAAAGAGAAACTACGGTAAAATTGTAACCATATTATTACACGGATTAATCCCTAACTGTTGCAAATGCATTGATCTGACCTAGGTGCTATATTCTGGCAATAGTATAAAAATTACAAACGTAATTAATATTGAAGAAAAAAAAACCAATATGATTTTAGACGCCTATGGGTCATGACACAATTATTATCCATAGCTATCACAGCTGAAGAAGACATGCGCTTTCGTCTGAGAACCAATGGGCTGTCAAGAGCGTGTTGCTCACAACTTATCATCATCACCATTATCATCATCACCATCATCCTTAGCTATATTCTTAGCTCCCTCTCTATTATACAAAATTATATGAAACTATATATCCTTAGCTGTAACATAATTATAGCACCTGGATATTTTAAATTTGCAAAACTAGCCCACATCATAGATCGGCTACTATAATATACCGATTTTAATTGCATAGGACTGAATTACTGAAGTTATTAGACTTTGAAATTGAGGTGTTTTTTTTTTAATGCCAGCCAATATATTTGAAGATCTGCCTCCTCATTAGAATCATGAATAAAATGTGCTTGACCCTGTCTTTCCACCAACAACCCCCACCCCTTCCTTTTCGTAACAGACTCTATGTATGAGATCTAAAAGATAATCTGAATCTTCACGGAAGCCTTATTAATTCCCAACTTCTATATTATGTTCAGTATGAAGGAAGGGAATTAATGTATTTTCTACATTTTTTTTGTGTGTATAATAAGCAAAATTTTAACAACACTTCTTCAACCCGTTATACTTTTAATAAAAAATTTACTGACGAGCCGATGTTAAATCACAGTTCTTAATATTTCGGTATCATTACCACTACCACCACCACCACCACCATCATTATCATCATTATCATCATCATCATCATCATTATCATCATCACCATCGTCATTATCATTACAGTGTCTCATCAGTACCACCACTGTCGCTGTTATGATCATTTGCCACAACCATCAACATTATCCTGATTAACACTCATTAACACATGGCCATAGTTAACATTGATCTCGATCATGTTTCAGAGCCGACCACTCCCTCCCTCCCCCCCCCCCCC
>JAWQUT010001100.1:38812-51156 GCA_033807755.1 Ellobium chinense | reverse complement strand
GGGGGGGAGAGGATGGGTGAAAGGAGATCACTGCGGTTGAGTTGAGATGATAGTGGTTGTTGTAAAGGCGTGCCTCAGTGTCTAAGTAGCTAGTCTACGACTTGTTTACGAATGGCAAACAAAATTAAATACCAAAGCTGCTAGCTTCCATTTCTTGGAAGCAGGTTTTTTTAAAGCCATACCGGCCTCATCCTTATTCTCTGCAGTGCGTAAGAAAAAGTGGGAAGGAGGAAGGATGGTAGTTGCTGTTTCATTCGGCGTCTTGTTAGAAATGATAATGTAATGAGTGTGTAGGGGAGAAGGGAGGGGGAAACAAATGACACCGTTCCAGAAGTCTCCGGCTCAGTAAAGACCGATCAGACGCCTGGTAAATAGACACCGTGTCTTTTTCACAGCCATCTCTTTGCTCATGTAACAGTCACTTTGTGGTCGTTGCTGTTGTTGTTGTTCTCTGTTTTGTTGCTGTCGTGATGGTGTTTGCGTGTTGAGGATCGATATTTAGCAAGCGTCTTCCGCTTTTGTTGCCTGCTTGATCCGACATCAGCACCACAACCAATACGTCGTCTGAGATTGTTCTGTCTGCCTTTCTCGCCATATGACTCCTTACCCACGAAGATTTCTCATGGAATTTTATACGACGACCATTCTTCTTGCCGTAGCATAGCATAGCATAGCATAGCATAGCATAGCATAGCATAGCATAGCACACAATACAATACAATACAATACAATACAATACAATACAATACAATACAATACAATACAAACACTTTATTTCCAGGTTTTTATGGATACATACAAAGATAAATGATTAAATTAGCATAGGATGACGTGAAGGCTGCGCAGGTGACTACACAGAGTCCCAAACAACCAACGAAACAACAGTGATCACCATAGGAACTTGCTCTTATCATGAAAGTACCTTGCCTCCGGTTTAGTGTAGCTCCGGAGTGTAGATCTACCACTTTAGCATGTTTCCACGGCCAGAGGACCAAGCCACGCCTCAGGCGCTAATCATCATAAGCTTAAAAACCGTCTGGGAGATTCCGTAGCAAAATGTGGTATATCCTAACAACTTTGCGCGTAGAGCAATGGGGATGACCGTGTTTTATCGTACTCTTCCTACCTGTCAGGAGTTGGAAAGAAGGGGAAAACAACAGCAAAATACTCTGTGTATGCAAGTTTTGCCCACATAAATTCAAAGGAGATTTAGAGCGTAAGATCAACACTTAGGGAGAACAATGGCTTTCTTTCTCGCGTTCTTTCAGACTATGGTGGAAATCGCGCTTTGCTTTGGAACCATTCATTTATTAATGAGTAGAGAACAAAGACAATCCCCTAACCACTAGCAGTCACTGCTAACCTCACATAATCACCACTTCCCGGGAGCGAAAGGAATAGAGTAACCTAAAGCCCACTAAAGGATTTGCTTTTAGCCAGTGACTTTACACACACACACACACACACACACACACACACACACACACACACACACACACACATACATACATACAAGTCTGTTTTCAGTTATGCGTAGATGTTGCATTTAAGCGGAAGCTGTGTGTAAGCAAACTGACAGTGAGCAGGATCGACTGTGTTAAGTGCATCCGGATAATACGACTGCCCATCATGCTGAGTTAGTTCCTTGGGTGGATTTGATCACTGCGAATCAGTCGATCGTTATTCCTGAAATCAAAGCCCTAAAAACTAAGTCTTTATAAATTAAGTACTTGGGTATAGGCAGAGAAAACAATGGCTGTCTCATTGCTGGTGTTTAGCACATGAGTAAAAACGACAGCGGCATTGTGTGGTCCCCAAAATATCTACAGAGTTACTGTGTTTTACACCTCTTATTAACTTATCAAAGGGTCCCATGCCAAAATACTTTCCAAACATGTTGTTTAGCTCTTCCTCCAAATTTTCAAACAAAGAAAAATAGTCCCTAAATCAATTAGATTTTGAGAACTTAGGCAGTGAAGCAGGCTACCTAATATTTAGGCTTTTTCACACAGCAAATAGGGTAACCTTACCCACCTAGCAACGACCACAAATTTTATACTTGAGTGGCTAAACCTCACCTATTCTGAGTCTACACATGTATTTGCACCTATCTAAGCCTTTGAAGTTCAATTCCAACCCCTCTTCCCCTCCCCACGGCCAGTTTTCTGATTATATAGGGACTATTTAAACTTGCATATTATTATGCCTGGTGCTGTTAGCATCTTCATGCCTGCAGCAAAATCTCTCAACCTCAAGTACTCGGAAAATATTCATACTCTTTGTACTGCACTGGTTCCGAGTCCACCCTACTCCAAACACAAAAACGTTACCCTCAACTCTTGTATTTCACATAGTCAGAATTGTGGATTCTTCTTTTGAAAATGGAGATCGTGAGGAATCGTCGTTGTTACATGCCTCAGATTAAGAATGAAGTTGAATAAAGCTACCGAACTTCACTGGTTATCTTAAAAAGCAATTTTGCATTACCGTTTACTTTACTTCCCACATTATTATGTATACTGCAGTCTAGAAATAAAGTTCAGTTCAGTTCAGTTTAGTTAACAGTGTATCTTTATTGTCGGGATAGAGGATGACAACATGACGAAGAAAATATTTTCGAAGAAAAAAAAAACCAGCAATAAGACATAATAATAAAAATGATGCAATTTATAAGTCTTTTATTCTGGCTTATACCCCCCCCCCTCCCTTACGCGACTTCATACTATTATTATCATAGCAGACCAGATCACTTCAGGACTTTCTCAGCTCCCTGGAGATCATACAATGCTGATGCCATTTTCAAGAGCCGATCAATAACATTCTGAAAATAAATTCCCCTGCCCCTAACCAGAGACCCGTTTTGCAGACGAGTGTAATATTAAAATTTTGTAGTAAACAAACCAATTTAGATTTTTAAAAAGAACCAAAAAAAAAAAACCAACTTCGCGACTTTCACGTGATTTCTGTGTATTCTTATTGCATAGATACTGAAATCACTATTGGAGATAATGCTCAATCGCATAGAAGGACAGCTTATCTTGGGAACGTTGCTGAATGTTGCGCAATGCTTTCGCTGTAATGAAGATATTTGCATTATTCACCAGCTCAAAGATAATCCAAAGGAATATTCGATACTTGTTTTAGAGCAGGGCCGTTCTCTGCCATCCTCTTGAACTTCCCGCTGTGCGCAATAGATGTGGTAGAGATTACGGGATAGCGTACCGTCACGGCATATCGTGACGTGAGCAGACTTCTGTCCCATTGTGCAGTGACGTCAATGTCATGTCGTGACATGAAATATGTCGCACGGAAATGACGTAGTGAGCCAAATCTGGTGAGTTCCCAACTTTAAAGTCTATATGCAAATACTGTCCTAATCTAATACGAAACTTTTATCTTTAAATTTGGATCTTCATGGAACGTCATAGTAGAGGTAGATATGTTTAAATGACTTTCTCTTGTGTTTCGATCATTTGGCACTCTGCTAACTATAATCAGCTATGAAATTTCACATCTAGTTCATGACGTGCAATCTGATCATAACACCAGGAAATACCATGCGCATGCCTCATCAGCCATAACTGTCCACAAGAGATCCGAACATAAGAACAAAAGGTCTCTGTTAATTTGGGGAAAACAAAAGTCTTGCTTGGTACCCCCGAACGAGACAATTCTGCCATATTATGACTAGAAGGAACATATATATGCAGTCTCGGTTGTCCTTTTGACATAAAAGGGCAGAGCTACGGCCCTGTGTTGCTATAACAAGAAATGCGTTATGACCGAACACAATGACTCACAATATAGATTATAGCGGAAGAGATCTCTCAAATGCTTGTGTGCTTAATGTCATGAGATGACAAAGCACGGAGCGTCACTATATATAAAAGTGTAAGATGATTATCCCTGTCGACATCGCTATGACAGAGTGCTCGATGCTATTTCTGTTACATTATGAAACACCAGCCGGTTCATCCGCACTTTGAACTATAGTGAACTTCACAGAAGCAATGAAGAGATTGCGATTAATCAGAGAAACAAATAAGCGATGGGGCTGTTTATACAACATGTATAATGGAATTTCAAGTATTGATTTGTGGAAAGTCTTGAGATTAAACATTAAAAGCGATTAAATTAATTACAGTTAAGCGGAATTGCCAGAAGTTTGCCTGAAGATGCTGGTTGGCTCTAGCCATACAATGCTGTCAGATTGCAGCGAAATTACATTACTGTTGACAGCTTTCCGGAACGAAAACGAGCTGCAGATTCTTATTAAAAGATGATTTATTTTTTTTTTCATTTTTCAACATAGATCTAGAACTATATTTCCAGAGAAGGTTTATTTCTTGATAATGATCCAACGAACCGATCTACGGGTGACTAGCGGATGCTATCAACCAATAGGCAGTGTTTCTTTCTCTGTTGTCCCTACATCTGTCTGTCTGTCATCTTGACGTTTTCTGGCATAAAATGATCATTACCGTTTCGATCTGTGTTGTGAAAGAACTCAAACTCAGATAAGTAAATAAAGGTCTGTGTCGAGGTGTCATTGGAAGCCCAGAGAATCGCTAAAGAAAAAAGTCGGTCTCTAAGAAGGGTCTTACATTCATCGTTATGTTTTACGAAGTCATCAGTCGTCCATTTTCAGTATCCTTCGGCTGAGGAAAATATTCACTTTTTGGATAAGTCGTCAGACCCATCATTGTGACAGAGAAAGAAGTAATTTTTCTAACAAGGGAAACAAGTCCATCTTCGACTGAAAGAATAAATTAATCATTTCTGAAAACTAATCTACATCTACATCCATCATGGGGCCGAGGGGGAAGGAGTCAATGTGAAGATACTGTGAATGCAAGAGTAATGAATGTGTTAGCGATTTTGCGTTATTTCAAATAAGAACTCCTTTTTATGCATTGGACTTAGTGAATGTGAAGTCGGCCGAAAGCAAATTAGTGACCTTCGCTCACTTGCTGATGAACTTTTCCCCCGAGAATGTCCAGTCTGTACTTTGTGCTGTTAGAAAGTCCAGTTTTGAGATGAATCAAGCTTGTGTCATGCTGGCTCAAAGGTTCTCCTCTCACAAATACCAGTAATAAGCTGTCAGACAGGCTGGAATGCTATTCCAGGAGTTCCAAAATGAATGGCAGACAAGACACGCTTTCGGCGAGCGATTAAAAACAGGAAGCCTGGACTCCTGCATCGTAAACACATAAACGCAAAACAACAACGACGACAGCAACATCATCATCATCACTATCAACAACAACAACAACAACAATAACAACAACAACAACAGCAACAACAACAACAACAACAACGACAATAACCACCAAACAAACAAAACCACTCAAGCTGAGTAGGCAAAATATGACACTCTGAAGAAATTCTGAGAAAAAAAAACAACTATCATGATTCTAATGGCAAGCTTTCTTCACAATGTATGCGACATTTTCTGTGATCATTGTGAGCAGATTTTTTCTCTACTGGCTGCCTTTGAAATAAAATACATATTATATAATAATGATATGATACACCCGGCCCTAATCACTAATCGCTTTTCTTTGTATGCCTCTTATTTCAGTTGTCACGATTGAAGAAGTGACCAGATTTGAAATGACTGTTTTATTTGAATAAATTCATTATTTTTTCATAGTTTTGTGCTGAATCCGGGCACAACCATAATTTATTTAATTTCAATTTATATGATGCACCAGAAAGATAAGCTGCTACTCTGCTAAGTCGACTTCCTTATCAAAAAATATTTCTTTTGAACTACAGATTATATAAAAAAAATGTTTACTTCTTGAAAAAAAAATTATACTGAAGGCCGTTGCGATCTCTCTCGACCTTTTCAAAGTGAAGAGGAGAAAATCGATGAAGCACCTTATTTACAGTGCCATAGAAATCCCAGGGGCGTTGGGTGTGATATATAGCGGGGAAACCCTTCCCACAGGTCTGGGCGTCATTTTAATCACGCTACTAAAATGATTGTAGTACTGTTAAGGTGTGAGTTTTGTTTTTCTTTTATTTTGCCCATCTTTACAACTATATTAATAGGTCTTCTTGATAAATTGTAAGATTTCTGGGCAATTTTTTTTTTAAAGATAGTGTGGACATCTATACGAGAAGCTCCTTTTTTTTTTGCTTTTCGTTTTTTGTACTCATACACACATTTGAACATTAAAATTTCCCAATTTGCGCGACACTCCGATTCTCTCGAGGAAAAGCCCAGTTTTAATTTCATTGGCAGAGAAAAATAACAAAATTTATTAAAACAATATTCACAAAGCTTGTATTCGCTGGGCAATCTCTACGTGTCCAGTGTGTCATTGGCATGGCTGTAGGACTAGACGGGTAGGACTAGACGGGTAGGATTAGGTGGGTAGGACTAGACGGGTAGGACTAGACGAGTAGGACTAGACGGGTAGGACTAAACGGGTAGAACTAGACGGGTAGGACTAGACGGGTAAGACTAGACGGGTAGGACAAGAGGGGTAGGACTAGACGGGTAGGACTAAATGGATAGGACTAGACGGGTAGGACTAGACGGGTAGGACTAGATGGGTAGGACTAGGCGGGTAGGACTTAACGAGTAGGACTAGACGAGTAGGACTAAACGGGTAGGATTAGACGGGTAGGACTAGACGGGTAGGACTTGACGGTTTGGATTAGACGGGTAGGACTCGACGGGTAGAACTAGACAGATAGGACTAGATGGGGGTCACAGCAAAATCAAGGACAGTGATTTTGTGAATGAAGATCAGTACGGTATCTTGACGTTTTTAATATCATGTGCGCATTTTGCATCTTGTGAACTAGAAATTTCCAAAAACTTAATGTGAGATAACCCATTGTTTTAGGTATATCCTCCCCCTCCCCCCGACAACCCTAGAAGTGCATGCAACTCCTTCACTACAACTTAATAAGTCGTTTGCTTGATAAATCTCAAAACGTTGAATTTAGACAAAAATCTTTCTTTCGCGGAAATTTATTTTTCTGGCCACTCTTCAGCTCCACACATAATATAGGACCCAGATTTGATTTAGTTTGTTGGTATAAAAATTTTAGTAAAATATTTTGGGTCACAAACCTCTCAGTCCGTCACGCCCACAGATATACAAGATAAAACCTCCTGATTTATTTTTTTTTTAATGGCAGGTTTTATCAAGTGAAGGGTGCTCCGCCAGTCTCTTTTAGAGGGTTTAAAGGGAAAAGAAAATTCATGTTTTTTTTTTGTTGTTTTATAAACCACGAGTTTCACATACTTGAAATTTTCTCACAATTAATACTCTTGCTCTTAGATATACGCTACCTAATGCTCTTCTTGATAAGTCTGATTCGAAATCTGTTTAAGATGATTAGCAGGTTTGCTGATCCGAAATCCGCACGATGAAACCTCCTTATCCATAATTATTAGACGGTTTTCTCATGCGTTGTCTCTTCTCTCCGCTAGCAAGCAAAATCTCCTCAACTTAAGATGATTGTCAGGTTTGCTGCCCCAAAACCCGCACGATGAAACCTCCTCTTCCCCACTAGATGGCAAACCTCCTTACCCATGTTTGGAGGTGGATCGTTTTTTTTTTTTCCCATCTGTAAAGTTTCCAAAATCAACTCTGTGAGGTTTTATCACGCTATCAATTTTGTCCAGAATGCTAACGTGTATGAGGATGAGCTTGAACGAAACCGGACACCTCCAAAATATTTATGTTCCAGCATTTTTTTTTTCTGACCGAGAAGGGAAGCGGCTAACAATTTCCAGACATCTTAGCTGTGGCACTTAATCTCGTTAAGGTGATTACAAATTTCAGGATGCGTAATAAAGGCTGGGAAGTTTTATTTATTATATCGATCAAGCTCTTGTCCATAATTATTGCCCACACACGAGACAAAATTATACAGTGTATAAGGACGTCGTGGAGTAAAAATAATGAAAGAGGAAGGTCAGGGATTTCCTGTTGCTGTTTGTTTTAGCATTCATTCTTGTCCGTTGTGCTGTAGACCTTAGACAATGTTCTCTCCCTATTTTCACTTTTCAGGCCATGACGGAGAGCTGTGTATATATAAGCTTTTAGTGTGTGCAGTAATGCATCGTTCTACACCTCTTCCTCTTCTACCTTAAACTCCTCCCCCTCCTCCCCTCTTTCAGGGTTTTGCCTAAGCTACCAAATTTAAGACCACCAGTGGCAGAGAGAGAGAGAGAGAGAGAGAGAGAGAGAGAGAGAGAGAGAGAGAGAGAGAGAGAGAGAGAGAGAGAGAGAGAGAGAGAGAGAGAGACAGACATATAGACAGACAGAGACAGAGAGATTGAGTGTGTGTCTATACGAAGGAGGGATGAGGGAAAGGNNNGGGGGGGGGGGGAGAAGAGAGAGCATTCGGGCTGTACGTATGTATGTCTTGCCAAATTCTGCTTGCAAAAGATAACGAGATTTTGACGCCAGAGCGGTGCACGGTGCAGAAATTAATTAAAAACAAATCACATTCACGCTTCAGGGATGTAATATTCAAGCCAGAGGACCTGGCTCATTAGCCAAGCAAAAGTGCGAATCTTCATAAACCTTTTTTTTTTTAATTTGGTTTTCCTCTGACAGAACGTCTCGAGTGTTGGTGAGTTATTCGGCAGAGAAAATCGGAAATCCTCGTTAGTGTTTTCATATTATGATGGACTGATTCCAGCCGCGGTTTAGACGTGGGAGGCTCTTCTTAGCATAGAGTGCTTCGTTCTTTACCGAGAACTGGATCAGTCTATCAAAAAGAAAAACTGATGAGGTCTAAGTTTCTTATTTACCAGGATATGAATACAGCACTATTTTGAATCATTACTATGGATTTTATCAGGTATTCACATCTTTTTTAATACTGTGAGTCAGCTATAATGCCTATAAATACTAACTGCACAAGATGACTCTGTCAGTGTAAAGATAATGTGGGTAATCTCCCTTAGCGACAAGGATGCGAGCCCAAAAGAATATAGCTTGCTGAAATGAGAAATTAGAACTGATGATGGGTGCTTTAGACCTAAACTGTGTCTTATGAGTAGAATGTTCAGGATCTGAGGTCACTGACAACTGAGGCCATATATTTGACTTCGTTGGAATGACACCGTCTCTAGAAAGGCTAGAGGTGTGCAATAACATTAGAACCAATATTCTTTAGCGCCACAAGTGCTGACTTAAACTGTGGGGGAGAATATGTGAAACCAGCGAGGTTCATGGCTGTCTGGCTCGAAACTGGTCATAGACAATAGCTATTTCATACGCGGTCGTTTAGCTCAAATAATGGCGTGGTGATAAGATACTATTCCATCATTATCATTAACTGGAAGCTGGCGTGCCTAGTGGTCTCTCTTAAAGTCAGTAAAGACTCAGGGACAGATTAACATGTTGCGGAATCTTAAGGCGGCAAATGCATTGGGATCCTAAAGCAATAGATGCTGCAGGGCCCTTCTCTGACAAGAAAAAAATGCCAGGGCCCTTAAATCTTTTATACGTACGGAGCTCCTTTCGGTCTTTTAAGAGGCGATTACCTCATCTGCTTGGAGGTCAGTCTTTCTCTGTATACGAGCTATTCATAAATAACCCAGGAAATAAGAACAGAACTTCCGTGTGCGAATCAAACTCAAACTGATAAATATCGAGAAATATATGACGGGATGATGTATTTGTGACATTAAATTTTATTGCCCGATACATCTCTCGGTTCTCCCTTACTATTTATTCGGAACAGAACTTCCGTGATGGAATCAAGATCAAACCAAAAACGTACAAAGGAATCTTCTTGACTGATACTATTTAAAACATTCGGTTTTAATGGTTGACATAGAGTTTTGACGTCTGGGAGAGAAAGTGGATTAAAGGTGCAGTGCAAGTCATTTCCCTTTTTGTCCATTAAAGAATAAATTTGTTATACTTCATAAATGAATGTCTTCCCTTCAGAGAAGTTGCTTTTTCAGTCCGCTGAGTGTTAGTGGAGATGATTAATTTCATCTTAAGCAAAAGTGACAGCAATGGTCGGATTTATTATAAGTTTTCTATTTCAAATAAGGAGTTTAAAAGCTCTGTGAAATTTTCCTAAAATACATTTACTACTTTTTTTGAAAAAAGAAGCTGAGCGAAGGAAACTGGGTATCCACTCACCAGCTTGATATTATTATTTCGCCCAAATTAAACAGTATCTTGTAAAGCAAAAGGAGTGGGAGGGAGATGGAGATTGGATCTCATGCGGACCACTGTGTGAGAGGCAGGCAGATGCATGTGGCAATTTCTGATGCTACAATCGTATTGCACGTTAGGAACTAGAATCAGACAAGAACTCACAGAACTGATTCACACTGCGCTATATGACTGTAACACCAGAAAATGCCATATTGCGCATGCCTACCTCTGCCGGAACCACCTGGAAGAGATCCGAACTTGAAAATAAATACAATTTTTGTTTATCCCAGTCGCTTAAAATGGCATATTGTTAAAGATAAGCGGCTTTCATCTAAAAGTGTTGTGAGTGAGCGATAAAGCCAGGCAACATTATTAAAGTAATGGTTTTCTATGAAAATAAACTCGGTTTTTAAACATTCTTTCAGCGGTGCGAATAGGAGGCATAAATCATGTGGGTTATAAACTCCGGCAGATGATCAATATTTCTACTCACACTGATAAATGAATCTGTGAGGACAGAATGATCTTAAAGTCTTAATAAAACTTATCTCAAAATACAGTTGTTACTTCGCCACCAGAATTCGTACATATATTGAAGAACATTAATGTATGTTTATATAGAAGAATATCAATATTTATGTTTCCAGAGGAAGTTTTGTAAAGAGCTGTCTCTCAAAATGATATCAAAGATAAAAGCTTCCTATAAATGTATCTTAGGTGCAAGTGTGAAATCTGGGTGTAAAATTACAAAGGCATTTTGAAATCATGTATTCTGAAGATCACCACAAACTACCAAAAAAAAAATGAAAATAAATATTAAGCATTTGCATGCACAATTGACTAAATTTGAAAAAGGGCATTGCGCACCAAACTAGTGCGCTATAATCTGCAGTGGAAAAGTGTGGATCCCTTTAAGTGGCATATTTTTCAGGTTTTGTCGCAACGAAATAGACATAACCTTTGCATGCACAATTTACTGAATTTGAAAAAAAAAGGGATTGCGCACCAAAGTAGTGAGCTATAATCTGCAGTGGAAAAGCAGTGGATCCCTCTAAGTGGCATATTTTTCAGGTATTGACCTAACAAAATAGACACGGCCTAGCAGTTAAGTGGCAATGTCCCAGGGCTGGATGACATGAATCTAACTGCAGTGTATTTAAGTCTCTTCAAAAATATGAGAGGTCACTAAGGAGCTTATCTTGCTCTCAGGCATCGACATTCTCATCTGAGCAATGTAAAATATTTATAGAGCCCTCTCTACATTCGCCCGCAGCCAGCAGAGAAATATAATCTGAAACTTTCTGTACGTTCCTCTTCTAAAACTGAGAGCTTGCGCATTATCGAGAATGCCGTCGTGTAAGCTTAAGAATTACATCAGTGCATCGGTGCTGAATGCACCGTCAGTAGCGTTCAACTTGCAGAGTTAATGTAATTCTTATGATGGTGTAAGGTTCTATCGTTAATGCGCAAGCTCTGAATAGTTAGTCAGATCTCATGTATTTTGACCGCCCTTAAACCTTCCAAAATGGTGTGGGCATGTCCAATAAACTTGTTGACACTGTTACTATTGGCAATGTTTATAGTGTCAACTGTAACAGATATTCCTACAAGAGATAGATACCTTTTTATTTTTTTTAGCAGATTTGTGCATTAAGTTGGCAGTAGGTCCTTTGTAATGTGACACAGGAAAAATGCCACTCCGCCTGAACCACATATTCCAAAATGAAACGTTCCACACAAACGCCGTTTCCACAGACCACCGAACACTCGTAGATCTAAATGTAAAAACTTGTGAAATGCAAAGATTTTATCGTCTGGAGATCATATTTCTCTTAAGCTGCAGACGATGTGGTCATGAATATTCATTGTCGGCTGGCGTCCCTGATGTATCGGTATACTTTTTGTAGCTAAGCCTTATATTGAACACTTCCGAAACATGCGCCGTAAATAACAATTTCAAAGCCTCTGTTGGCAGATATAAAAGTCAGATGTGAAGCTTTCATCGTCTGTATATCATTAGCTCTGACGATCAATCCCAAATGCTGTTTATCCAGGAAGCAACCTCATCCTCAAATAAACATGCATCTCTTTCTTTCTATCTATCTATCTATCTATCTATCTATCTATCTATCTATCTATCTATCTATCTATCTATCTATCTATCTATCTATCTATCTATCTATCTATCTATCT
>JAWQUT010001100.1:11342-29054 GCA_033807755.1 Ellobium chinense | reverse complement strand
GGGGGGGCATACATCACGACCATCTGAAACTATTTATTCAACGTCTCCCGTTAAAAGGTGTATTTTTGTTTTCCCGGCCAATTACTTTTTGTTTGTTTCGGGCTGGGCATCTTCGTGATCTACACTTAATACACTTCGACAAAAACTGTGATTGCCCGCAATATAGTGAGTCAAAATAATAAGTAAAAAAGAAATTCTTTCGTTACCTAACTTCACAAACAGATGCATAATGCAATACAAATGTAACGATGAATAAGAGCGAAAGAAAGAGAGAGAAAGAGAGAGAGAGAGAGAGAGAGAGAGAGAGAGAAATGAAATTATATTTATTTGTCAGGCCACTTGTCCATAAACATAAGCATACTTTACAAATCATCATATGCGAGATCTCTACATTAAAAGCTCTGTATCCTCAAATTAAAATATTTGTATAGCCTTTTTACACAGAGAGAGAAAGAGAGAGAGAGAGAGGAAGAGAAAGAGAGAATGAACCAGAGAGGAAAAAAAAGAGAGAGAGAGAAGGGGGAATGAAAGAAAACACCCGCAGCTGAAAGCAAACTTTTAAGAGGAAATTGGAAATGTAGAATTCGATCGAAGTGATCCAAAGAAAAGGTCAAACTGCGCCCCGAATCAGAATCAGTTCCTTCTCACGTCTCACAGAAAGGGCACTTAAAGTTCAACTGGTTTTTACGTCTTGCTCTGTCACATACGTTGGCCCTTAGGAGAGTGTCGTATCCCGGGTGTAAATGAACTTGACAGCTGGACGCAAGGGAGAGACTGGATCCTTAATCTTCTCTAACCTTGACGTTCATCAACGTTTCCTATCACTACGATTTATTATTTATGGTTACGGCGTTGGACTCAGGATCTAAAGGTCATGGGTTCGATGCCCCATCACGGTCATGCTGTCAGTGCCTTAGGAAAGTTTTTTTATTCACACTTTCTTCAGTCCAGCCGCCTGTTAATTGAGTACCTAGCTATAGGTAATGGAAGATTTTGTCAGAATGCCAGTGACCAGCGCCTTTAAATGGCAGCGGTACTGTATGTTATCCGGGAGTTGAGAAGGTCAGAAAGTGATCAGGCCTCCTGGGGTAATAATAGTGTGAAGTGGCATGAGCGGACATTAACCTGGAAAAGAGATTTATAAACCACATTATTTTTATTATTGTCTTTAACTATTTTTATATACTGCTGAGTCTTACTCTTTACGTAGCAAATGCCAGATAACGGAATTTACATGTGGGTTTCAACTGTTCTACATTTCCATAGAGGCAGTTAGTGATGCCTGACTGCTGTGATAGGAGAGTTTATTGTAACTGATGAAGTGTTGGGTGGTCAAGTAGGTGATGCTTGACTGTCTCATATGCTTGTGAAAATGTTGTACAATTTTGTGAATTCTGAGGGTTGATTCTGTTAAGGCGTGTTGTGTCCCCAGTTGCAAGATAGTGCATTGGTCGCTCCGATTTAATTTATTATGTCATCATAGGTCTTGGTTACAATACATGGCTGAAAGTTCATTAATGTGAGTGTGAAGTTGAGAGAGAGAGAGAGAGAGAGAGAGAGAGAGAGAGAGAGAGAGAGAGAGACAGAGAGAGAGAGAGAGACAGAGAGACAGAGAGAGAGAGAGAGAGAGAGAGAGAGAAAGGGCAGAATGTGAATTGCTTGTTAAAAATATTTTTTTTTGCTCATTTACAACAGATAGTTGTCTGAGCTCAATAAACGTATTGTTATTGTTATTGTTATTGATCTGCCAGTAGATTGCTCAAATTTAAGATCAATGAGCTGCATACTTTATATCTAAGTTGTTTTGTAGTTCATAAACGACGACTGATCTAGCAACATACGCACTGCAGGGAGCAAACCGCAAGTCTCTGATTCCGGAAGGATGGGCAATAATCATAGTATGCGATCAGATTCACACACACGCACACACACACATACACACACACACACACACACACACACACACACACACACACACACACACGCACACACAAATGTGCACCCCACTCAGCACAGTTCGCACTTTAGACAAATATTTTTTCGTACGGTACTATTAGCGATCTATATCATATTGACCTATTTTTATCCAATCAGGAAAGTGGAACCGTATTCTGAACCGGCCGGTGTGAGTTTCCTTAAAGACCAGTATCGATATCCCCCGGGGCCACATTTGCTATAGCTGTGACACCACCCACCTTCCGGAGTTGATACAAGGCATCGAAACAAAGAGCAAAGCACTGATTATCGGAATTATCGATTTGAACTACTCAGACGTTTGTCGACCCGGGGATTTGTGATCGACTGATGGGTGTAAAGGGTTACGTACGCGTAATTCGCGAGTGCTTGGCTCGGATGACGGTTAGGATCTTCTGCTCTGTCTCTTTTATCTCCGTCTGTCATCGTGTCCCCTTTTTCCTGGTTCTAGGATGGATTTTATTTGTTTTGATTTGCGCCCTCCCTGCAAGAACTTGGTGATGTGATTTTCCGAGAATGCAAATTCAGTGTTCAATAATTTCAGTCGGAACGGTTGAGTCTGGTAACTGCAGAAATTGAATTGTGGAGGAGGAAATATTGTGCGCTGTATTTTTATGCGGTTGGATGTAGACTGACTTTTTCATTAAACTGCAATTCTGTGGACGTAAGGTGTAGGCGTAGTTTCTGTAGGCGTTATGTGTGCACGTGTGTGGTTTTGAAATCTTACTTCAGCATACAGTTTCACAGCTGACAGTTATTACAGACAAGGAATGCATGGAGCTCGTCATACCTATGTTCAAAATATTTTATATACATGGAAAATGGTATGAAACTCATTTTAACATGGTCTATGTGTGCTCAAAATGCCTCGAATTTTAGAGAAGCATAAGGCCCAGGCTGTGATTTCAGTCGTGTAACAGACTACACAAAATATATTTCTTTATACTTCGCTGTCTTCTTTTCATTAATGAAATGTTCTGAGACAATTCTGAGACAAAATAGAATTACCCAATTTGGGACAACTCAGAATAGCCCGTTTGAGGATCAAGACAGACCTACCCAGTTTTAAGATAAAATATCTGCTACTTGCCCTTGATATTCGTCTATACGTAACCCATGACGCATTGATCATTCTTTTTTAAAAGCAAGAACAAAAGTGAGTGTGAACCTTATGTCAAGCAAACATTATTTATCCATGGATTTTCGTATTGATATTCAAGACCCGTTGAACAACGGAAAAAAAAACAACAAAGCTTTTCCTCAAACAGGAGCGCACTTCTGAAAAGTTCAAGGCCATAATAACTTAATGGAGCTCACATTGTCTACTGTTTGCTTACAACACAGGGTTTGGAGGTCAATCATTGGCATTTACTTTTTATTTGAGAGAAAGTTAAACCAGAGCTTGGTTTTTCTTCCAGAACTTTGCAGTAGCGGTTTATGACATGATGTGCGTCATGGAATACTGCACAGTTTCGCTAACAGCCAGTCAAATTCTTCATTTCGACATGGTATTTTTTTTTTAAACTGACATCTACAACTCAAAGCTGTTGCTCTGATCACAGTCTGGTTGAACAGTATCCATCCCTCAGGCAGTATAACTTTACAATGTCCTCTTGAGATATTCTTTTTTCTAAGTCTTTGTGTGAGTCTGTGCGTGTTTCTTGACAGGCAAGCAGCTCTACTATATTTGGATATTATGGGAGAAACATTATTATAGTTCTGATGTGATTTTTATACTTGATATACCTACATAGTTATGGCAGTCAATATTTCCAGCGGTTGTCTGCTTCTTGCAATTAATGTCGTTTTTTTTATGGTCAGTTCATAACCTGCATTTTACGAAACATCCCTAAGATTTAGTTATTAAATAACTAAATTTTAGTTTCAGGCCGATACTTGCAGTAATTTGCATTGGCTAATTTCTCTTTGCAAGGAAATACATTTAACTACTGTCGTACGCCTTGAACTCGGATTCCAAGGAAGCCGCTAATGCTTTCAAATTTGTGCAGTGTTCGAGATGTGGCCGTATGCATAATCCATACGTTAGTTAACGTATTGCATTAGCCACAGTGAACACTACTAATGTTTTGGGAGTTTCCCGTGGTTACCGCAGTGCGTTAGTTAACGTAGGGATTATGCATACCGCTACTGGCGAATTAACTTTGATACTGAGAATAAGACACTTAGGATCAGAACGATACAGGCAATATTTGCAGAATTCTTCAGTAACTGGGAGTCGAGTCGTAAGTTTCTACTCACCGAACAAAAAGTAAAGTAAAATTATTATTTTCAAACTTAAGACACTATGTGAAAAGGATTTGCCTCAGTGCTCTGAAGCACACATTTTAAACATGATACAGACGCTGTATTTCGTGTCTATAGATCGTGAAATCACCCCCTTTATCGATCGTTTTAGAAAGCATCCATGTGTGTCATTTCGAGCAGGAGGCCTGAACTATGCCTTGAGAGGTAACTATGATATTTCTAACCAGCAGTGATCATGTAAACAGTGCTGACTATATTTCTTGTTTTAATCTTTATAGACTGTGAAATCTTTCCGCCTATTGATCGTTTTAGAAAGCTTCCATGTGTGTCATTTCGTGCAGTAAACCTATGGCATGGCGTGCGAGGTAACTATGATATTTCTAATCGGTAGTAATAATGTAAACAATGCTGACAACCTTTCTTCTTTAATCTTCATAGACCGGGAAATCATTCCCGGTATTGATCATTTCAGAAAGCATCCATGTGTATCATTTGGAGCAGTAAATCTGCGACATGCCGCGCAAGTTAATTATGATATCACTAACCAGTGATGATAATGTAAGTAATTCTGACTATTTAGCTGCACCAATCTACCTCTGTCAGTATCCCAAATTCTATTTTATACGTCATGCGTTGTACAAGATTAGTGGCTGTATACATAATCCTTGAGTATTAATGACGTACTGCGTTAACTGCAGTGATCCTTACGAATGTTTTGGCAGTTTCCCGTGGTTACCGCAGTGTGTTTACTAACGTAAGGATTATGCCTATGGCCACAGGTGTTTCAAAACTTTCTAAGCCTACTGTCTGACATCATCTGACAATCAAGAGAACTAACCCTGTCTTAATCAAGGAAAGAAAGGCCATGCAGTAGTTCGTATTTTTGTCGGTAAACTGCGGTCTTTGCAGTGCGTATATAATTTGTATACAGTATCCCAGGGGGTATTTGGACTACCCAGTTTGGGAATCCGTGTTCTAGACAATAGTTAATGACCTCAGCTGTCTGAAAGAATATAGATAGAAGATTCAGCTTTCTAGAAACGTAGCTTTTAAGGGCAGTGTCATGTTCTGACATTGTTCCAACTTATACTGAAGTCATTTCTAGCTGCTCATCAGAAGAGGAAAAAATTACTCGTGTATTAAGGCACAGTGCTGAAGCTAGGAACTTTCAGCAATGTGTTTGTAAGAGACTTTTGTCTGCCTGCCTGTCTGTCTATCTGTTTGTCTGTCTTCTTGCCTTTCTGTCTATCTACCTATCTGTAGGTCTGTATGCCAGTCGGTTTGCTTGTCTGTCTGTCTGTCTGTCTGTCTGTCTGTCTGTCTGTCTGTCTGTCTGTCTGGCTGTCTGGCTGTCTGGCTGTTTGTCTCGGAAAGTAAGAGGAGGTGGGGGGGGGCAGAAAAGTAGAAGTAAAATGACTCCATCGTGAGTCACATCATTTCAAAATATAACGCATTCCTTCATGTCTATCAAGCAATTCCTTAAGCTACCAAGTCATCCTAACAAACATACAATCTTCTATGCATCATTTATCAAATTTCAAATTTCTTTTGTTTTATATTCAGGCACGCCTCTGGCTATTATGATGAGGGAAATGAAGAACGGTAAATATGTTTTTGTCTTTAAAAACACGCACAGAATACGAGTAAATCGGGAATGTCGAGAAGAGGAATAAGAAAAAAGGGGATAAGAAGAGGGTGGAGGCTGAAAAACAACAATTTCCTACCGAATTATGCAGCAAACCAAACATATTCTATGAGATATTGGATGCTTTCCCTCTCTTTCCTTCTTTTCTAGATCCCTCATTGAACAGGAAATGCTTTTGTTTCTTTTTCCAGCTTCAAGTTGAAGATAAAATCCATGTTTTCACATTTTCATATAAAAAGCCCATTTCTTTTGTAATTATGAGCTTCTGCATGCCTCCTCCTCTTTACAGCTAGCAGACAGCTAAGGAAAGTGCAACATTTCAAATTAAAAGAAGAAAAAAGATATTTGAATGTAACATAATGCACACTCATGAGTAAACGCAGACTGTATTACATATAAGATTTTTAAACTTTACAGTAAACGAAATTCACATAAACTGTAAATATCGTTTGTGCTCAGAAATATGTATCCTTCGTATGCCTCCCCACTGCCCATAGAAACCAGTTTCAGAATCAGATCTCTTTTTTCACTTCAACATTCATTACGAACTATGGATAGACAGCTACCAGTAACAACGGACATATCATCAGACAGAGGAACAGACCTATTAAAAGCCTGAAAGAAGAAGCTATATAACCTTGATACAAAGTCCATGTATTCCAAAAGAAACTGATAATCCGATTCAAAACACTAATGGTTTTATGTCATGAGCGGCTATATTTACAATGCAAGTAAAATCCAGCGGCTTGATACATAGTATCAATGTCTATTCAGGGATAACTTTGTACACTCATAATATACGTGAATATAATAAAAGTATTTGTATTTTTATGTTTTCAAATAACTGAGCCTCTTTCCACGCTATTTCAATGCCTGTATATTTTTTTTCCTCCTCAGAAAATGGCAACTTTATAAACAAGACGCTATCTTGATTAAGACGTAACAAAGTTAGACTATTACATAAAGCATAGCGAGCAACCTGACTAGAGTAGGTTTGTTCTGACTTTACACGGACTAAACCGTCTCGTACTTTCAAGGAACGTGAAAGCTGAATGCCTCGTGATACAGGTTTTAATGCAGGACTTTGGCAACTCGATACAACATGCGTGTGTCCTAATACAACTTGGCAGACTGATGGACCTTGGATACAAATATCATATCAAAACTCATCAGAGCTGCTCCTTCGTCTTTGACGCTTTGCTGCACCAGCAGATTGGTTTCTTGCTCTGATGATACATCATGAGCTGATGTTCCTGGCACAGCTGATTTCATCGTTGATCCTGTAAGGCGACACAAGGCAAGAAGTAAACAAGACCTTCGGTTATTTCTGGCTTACTGGAGTGGACAGATTTCGAAAGGGATGGAATCAGAGGGTGAGTTGCCTAGTTTTGTTTGTTTGTTTGTTTGTTTGTTTGTTTGTTTGTTTAATTTGTTTGTTTGTTTTTGTTGGTTTGTCTTGTTTGTTTATTTGTTTTGTTTGTTTTGTGTTTATGTGTTGTATGTTTGTGTATTGTTTGTTTATTTATTTGTTGTGTGTTTGTGTGTTATTTGTTTATTTATTTGTTTGTGTGTGTATTTGTTTGATTGATACTTTATTGCTAGTCTATTTAACTGCAGGATGATTGTTCCCATCTTCCCGTCTATAATCCACCTCAGTCTGTTTGCTGTTATACTCTCTTCTTCCTTTCTCTCTGTCTCTGTCTCTCTCGCTCTCCTCTTATGTGTCTCTATAATATGTCAGTTCCATTCCCCAACCTTTTCCCGACCGTCTGTCCTCCACTCCAATCCCACTTTTTCCCTTTTTCTTGCCCGTCTGATTTATCGATTATCTGTCCACTTCACGTACTCGTTATTAAGGTATAAGTTAAGCCGTTACTATTTTTTTTTTCTTCTTGTCTTTCTTCTGTCCTACATTCCACGCTTTCATCAAACATCAGCAGTTAGAAAACAACATTAAATTTGTTTCATCGGTGCACAATTACTATTCACTCCAGATCTTTTATATTTTGATTTGCATCTTCAGTTTCCTGTCCATGTTTTCTAAAGTTGTCATTCAAAGCTTAAAAATGATAATACACTGAAACAACATGTCCAGATGAAAACAAACAAAGCCAGAACAACAATATTCTTCAAACAGATCTAATTCCAGCTTTGGCAAAATTTCTCCCTGGCTTTGGACAAAGAAAAAGGTGATTCAGTCCTGGTTTAATGAAACACCACGCGAGGATAGCTGCACCCTACAAATGAACTGAATCGGAAACAACGCATTATATATTTATAACCCATATTGATTTTGACTAAAATGATCAGTAGGCCTATTGTATTTAAGAAACAGCAAGCGTTGCTATTTTTATACTAACATTATGTCAGATAGAACAAGATAATGTGTGAGGAAAAGGCATGTTTTTAATCATGATATTTATTTTCCCTATTCTGTATGTTTCACTATGGGTGTGGATGTATTAAATTTACTAGATCCCACCTTAGTATGGATTTAGAAGTTACAACGAAAGATTGCGCAATACCTTTGACACCATCCTTTTGTTTTTTTTTCTTCACTATAACCAACCATTTTTCAGATCATTGGCTTCGCTTTCTGTTTTAAATTAACTTCGTTATCTGAAGTTCAGCATGTAATAGGGCTTATTTTAAAGTTCAAAGAGTGACAGAAGCCATTTTTTTTTCGCTCTTCATCAGCATTTTTAGGTCGGCGTCAGTTTTTTAACCCGATCGCATGTGTGTCTTCAAGACGCAGGGCAACTCCCACACACCTGTGTGTCTATACTTTTGTCTGTCTGTTGTCATGAACGTTGATTTGTACAGTATTATTGATCCATCTGCCAGTCACCCAGTCTGTCAGTCAGTCTGTCACTCACTCACTCACTCACTCACTCACTCACTCACTCACTCACTCACTCATCCCCGTTGCCCCATCCACACTCTTATGCATTCACCCATCTACCAACCAAGTTGATCCCTTTCAGTCTGATATAACGCTGTTTCATCTGTATAGATCTGCCCTCTAGGTCTTTTGAAGATATTTTCACCTCTCATGTCACTCATCACCCCATCAACAGTATCTACTATCCATTAAATCTACCATCTCATCAATCAGTTTTATACTTCAGTACATACGCCATATTTAACTTCGCCCTACCAAAGTAAGGTCTATGAATGATGATAAGTTATTTTAAGCACAGAAAAGAAGCTCAGTTTTCATTGAAATGCTTGGTATATACGCTCGTATATCATGAACGTTGCTAAATTAGAATCATTTACATCATTGAAATCGAGGACCTGTAATTTTATATATGGTAAGGATAAGAATAACTTTATTTGTCCAGAGAGGTAAATTTGCCTTGTTACAATGTGCTTACAAAACATAAATATCTGTGCAGACACACACACTCACATAGTACTGTGCCGCCTTCTATTTCAAGCTTTAATTTTCATATAAAATATTGATTTCTCATAGCTTTTTCATAGTTTGGAAATGTTAAGAAAAGATCTGAAGTAATGAACCACCTTCAACACTCATCAAGAGAATCGTGTTGACAAATTAAGAACCATTATTGTGATGTAACTCAATTCCCCAGGCCCTAAGGCTAGAACTGCAGCATCGTACTGAATTCTGCGTCTACTGAGGTCAAGAACAATACAATGCACGGATTGATGCACTCCTTGAAATCAGACCCGAGAGCTATTATTTTCTAGTTCAGATTTTCTACAGACCGTTATGGTAGGGGTAGGCCTTCTGGGCACTCGCATATATTTCCTCCGGCCGCATGCATAATCTATACGTTAGTTACCGGATTGCGTTAACCACAGTGAACACTACTAATGTCTTGGGAGTTTCCATGTGGTTACCGCAGTGCGTTAACTAATGTAAAGATGTAATGCATGTAATGTAATGTAATGCATGCGGCCACTGGTGTTGAAACCGAAAAGCAAAAGTTCAAGAGCGGCTGGATCGGTATTTCCTGTTGTTACAGTTAAAATGAACTCTGGGAAATGAACTCTGGGAACTAGACCTAGATGCGAATTTCATATCTACAACAGTCTGTAACTTGCAAAATGATGGCAACACCTGAGAATACCATGCCAGTTCCAATCTCTGCTATAACCATCCATTTGAGACCCAAACTTGAAAATAAAAGCTCTCGACTGTCAAGCATCAAATTCTGATCTACTTCCCGTGTGTGTACTCGAATCTATTATCTTAAATATTTTAGAGATGTTCATGAATACCCATTTCTAAAATCATAAAACACGAACTTCGCAGTGTTACTGTTGTGGAAGAATTTGTAACAGTCTTAATTGTTTTTGGCCACCTTGTATGGTATTAGCCCACCTGTGTATGTAAGCATGATAATAATGATTATTTTAATGAGAACTTTAGAAAACGAAGTTCCCCGTACAAAAGCTACAGCTTTTACCATTCTTAAATAAAAAGGAGAAAAACGAAACTTACCCAGAAGCAGAAAGATCAGGCCGACCGAAGATGATACTGTAACTACTCACTTCGCGATGTTGCTCAAAGATTGATGGGGAATGATTCTCGAAATAGCCGTCGCTGAATATATCCCTGCTAATCTTCTTTTCTGTTACATTTTGTAACATCATTAAAGGGTTTTAGTCTACATGACTGAGTAGTATGTTTTGGATCGATGTCGTGGTCTGATGTTGTGCTAGTCAGTGCAGGATTCAGTTAGGATATATACAGTCAGTTAGCTCTGCTTACTTGCAACTGCTCGGGAGCAAGGGAAAAGTTGCGATTGAAAGAAGCTGAGATTATTCAATGACTTATATTATTTTTATAGTGTAGAAATGCCGCATTTTGTCATGTGGGAGATGTTGCGATTGTCCGGGCTGCTATTAAAGGGAATCGAGTGTGTACGATGTAGTGGAGCTCGACAGCACTACTTTGTTCATCCTCAGCGTTTATTGGAACTGATGTCTCACTTGTGTTCTGCCTTTGCAGCATCTCTGTCTGTCTGTCTGTCTGTCTGTCTGTCTGTCTGTCTGTCTGTCTGTCTGTCTGTCTTGTGTGAATGCCTGTTCGCCTGCCAGCTTGCCTTCCTGTCTGTCTGTCTGTCTGTCTTGTGTGAATGCCTGTACGCCTGCCTGCTTGCCTTCCTGTCTGTCTGTCTGTCTGTCTGTCTGTCTGCCTGCCTGCCTGCCTGCCTTGCTGCCTTCCTCCCTGTTTCTGTGTGTCTGTGTGTCTGTCTGTTTGCCTTTCTGTCTGTCTATCTATCTGTAGGTCTGTGTGCCAGTCGGTTTGCCAGTCTGTCTGCCTGTCTGTCTGTCTGTCTGTCTGTCTGTCTGTCTGTCTAGTTGGCTTTCTACGGCATCTGTTTATATACTAGTATTACAATAGCTAGTTATCTTCATTCCTCCATTGTCTAAATTATCCATTTTCCTGGCTGTTTGTCCGAGTATCTGTCTGTCTCCGCGCATGTCTGTCTCCTCCATGGTTTGTCTGCCATCTGGTCTCCGGTTACTGTAATTTGCAATGGATCATAAAATCCCGGTCCGCTGTCTGCAAGATCTGACCTTTTAGAACTGGCTACGACACCTCATACATTCTATCGGATAACGAGGTTCATTCTTGAATCTTGGTGCACAGATGTCGCACTTGATTGTACGGCCGAGACAGGGCTTCGGCTGTCAATCAAGAGGTCAAGATAACATATCAGGATGTTTCCAAGTCATTAGACCATGATTGCATGATACATATTTCCTCAATAGTGGCAGCCAACAATTTAAAAAAGATCTTACAAAAATTGAGTTTGGGAGATTTCCCTAGTTTGATAACTGGAAATTAACGCTTGTGTCTTCGTCTTCCGGTCTCTTTCCGGGTTCATTAGGACCCACTAGAGCCCATGCTTGGAGCTCTGCCATGAGAAGATAACACAGAGGGGAGAACATGACAAAAGAGGGCAGGCGGAGATGTACACGTGGAGAAAATAAGATAGTGAGACACAGGTTTTATAGGTGTGGCGAGAGGGAGATGGCATTTCAAACTGAAAGTAAAAACTGCGACACACACACACACACACACACACACACACACACACACACACACACAAAGAAGAAGAAGAAGCTTTGAACTTATTCCAGTAAACAAAAACTCACTCAGATTGAATAAATTCAATAAACTGAAGAGCGAGAGAGAGAGAGAGAGAGAGAGAGAGAGAGAGAGAGAGAGAGAGAGAGAGAGAGAGAGAGAGAGAGAGAGAGAGAGAGAGAGAATACAAACAGACACACAGACAGACAGACACACTGACACACAGACAGATACAGAGAGAGGAAGGGGTAAGAAAAGATGGGAACCGTAAATCTTTGTCCATTTACCAAAGTCCTTGACACAAATTTCTAAATCGCACTAGCTCACAAAGTACTCATTCAGTGCGCAGAAAAGCGCCTTTAATTCCCAACATTTAAGGCAGGCAGGACAGTATTCCATACAAAAAAACATAATTCCATGAATCCCTCCCCATATTTATGGCCTTTCAGAACTGCCGAGAGAGTGTCTGACCCAGACACGACTTAATAGTTCTTAGGACCAGACTCAACTTTCTAGTCTCGTAATTGGGTCTGGGAGTCTTCTTATGGTTAGAGGATTTTAGTTTAAGGTGGTGGTGGTGGTAGGAAATGGGGTTAGGGGTAGGCGGAGTGGAAGGGGAGGGGAGAAGCAGTTGTCAGTTGGATCCTAGAGAAGGAATATATAATAATAATTCCGAATAATCGGAGATATATACATATGATATTTACTTAAATTTGTAACACTAAAATTGGCAAATAAATATGCATCTTTTATTTTAACTATCTGTGATATTAGAAGTGCCATTTTTACAGTGTAATCGCTCGTGTGATGAAAGTTTTCAAGTTTTTTTTTTCTTATTGAGTAGAGTAGAGGGGTTAAGTTAACTATATTTTCTTAACGTTTAACGATTTCTTGGATGCGATAGAGCGACAGGGATAAGACCGCACTGGAGAAATAGGAAAGCGTCTGGTCTTCTAATTCTGTGAGTTTCCCGAAAACAATTTGGCTTTTTTGAAATTTTATCTTTTAATGCGTTTGTTGTAGTAATTTCACACACTATAATGTATTCTTTTCATAATTATATCTGCTCCATGCTTGACTTGAAAAGATCAAAGGGTTGAAGTAACATTATCATGTCAGACATTTATATAACATAAATATGGTTGCTAACGCCCACGGAAATCATCGTAAAAATAAAAGTTTACCTGTTTACTTTCACATTAAAGTAACAAATTGTTTTGGCTGGCGCTAATGAGCCTACATGTATTTTTTCTGGACTTTTCACAACACACACTTCCAACATCTTCTGATATTTGCACAGTTGTGCAGCTATGTTCGTCTATATCACAGAAAGTGCAGACAAACGCGGTATGTTTCAGTAAGTTTGGACACGTTTTCAAAGAGTTAAGCCACAACCTGACAAGTGAATGTAGCTACTCGTCCTACAGGAACGGTCGTCAGCTTCCAGATTTGTAAATTTTTGTCGCACTTTGAACACTTCCCAACAGCCATCTGTTGTATCATCTCTTTCCCACAGGTGAAGAACTCTGCGTGTCTTGAAGAGAACTTCTGGGCAGGTTCCTGTAACCTTTTAGGTTTAGAACCATGAAGCACATCCGTCAAAATCGTTTTGTCATAATGTGCTTTGCTCAATCCCCTTGCCCTCTTGCAAATATATGCAGATGCCAAAACGATTCTTTAAAAAAAGAGAGTGAATTTGTTGATACTGAAGCCTCCTGCCACAGCTCTAGTAATGCACCGTCTCAGAACTGCCGAAGCTGCTGTATACCTCTTTAAAGTCATGTAAACTATGTCCTCTTGTAACTTTGTCTTAAAATTGCTCACACAAAATGTGTATAGAGCTGAAAGATATTATATAAATATAAAGTGAGCTGTAAATATCCAAGAGTTATTATACCTGTAATTCCCATTTTACTTGCAACCAAACTGCTTGCCAGGCGTTTGGGGTTAGGTCTGGACTTTGTTAATATTCTGACGCGTACTTATCTCGTGACCAGGGTCATTTGAAATGGTGCGCTAAAAATATTCTATCACAAAACTGCACTTGTAATTGTGGAGAAACTCAAAAGCAAAAATAAAGAAAAATATAGTGTACAAAAACATATTTTAAAATAGACTGAGAAGGACGGTATAACCTATAATCGGCTGTTAACAAAACGGTTACTGGGTCATAATGCAGTATAAGTTATGTGTGTGTATGTGTGTATATGTATGTATGTGTGTGTGTGTGTGTGTGTGTGTGTATGTGTGTGTGCGTGCGTCTGTGTGTGTTTGTGTGTGTATACATGTCTGTGTGTGCGTGTGTATGTGCGTGCGTGTGCGTGCGTGTGTGTGTGTGTGTGTGTGTGTGTGTGTGTGTGTGTGTGTGTGTGTGTGTGAGAAACTAAATTACGCCACAGCTCAGCTTGACTTACAATATCTCCTTATTCGTGTCTTAAGCCGAACCTTTATTCATTCTACTCACGCTTATCAGAGCAGAGACTTCCAGGGATGGGGCAAGATTTACTATGGAGACCGATTGTTATATAAGTAATCTTTAATTCTTCATTTTGTTGCAGAATGTTGCATCTATTTAAACTTACATTCCGTGTTTAAGGCAGAAAATTAAGACATTTTTCTTTACTGTTTGTTGTTCTTACTGTATTTAAATTTCCAGCAAACATCATAGACAGGCGAAAGAACCAAAGCAACAATAACAATCTCAACCCCTCAAAAAGTGGAGAACTTAAAATCCAATAAATTGAAGGTTTTCTGAAGGTACCAGGGGGCAGCTCATCAAACCTTTCGACTCAACTGATCCATTCTGAAGCGCCCAAAACGATTTGCTAGAGTTTCCCATAATCAGCTTCATTACGCAAGCATAGCAAAACTTCGGCGTATTTATGTTATGCTGGACAGAATGAAAATTTAAGACTGTTATCAGATTGGTTCCTGCTTGAGATGTTTAGTAAGATGCTAGTGGTCTAGAGAGTGAAAAATGCAAAGAATCTCAGAGAGAGAGGGGGGAGACAGAGGGAGAGCGAGAGAGAGAGAGAGAGAACGAAAGAGAGAAGGTGGGCAAGAGAGAGAGAGAGAAAGGAAGAAAGAGAGAGAGAGAGAGAGGAGAAATGGAATGGAGTTAAAGATGACAAGCAGTAAAAGTAATCTGAAAGCAAAGAAGTTATCACTTCAACGATGCAATACGGATATTGCAAATGACATAGGCTAGTGAGTTCTGTTCTCCCCTAGCTCCCTTTTCTTTAATATCCAGTCTCAAACTAATCGGACATCCTCATATCTTCTCAAGCTTCCCACTCCCTTCCGGTTCACCCCTCCCCCTGCTTTTCACTGCAATTTACTTCCGGTACAGTTTTTAGGAAGTGGATTCGTCTTGACAGGATTGATTTTCACAGGCGTCCGTTTCCTTTGTCCGTCATTTGTTCGTCCTAAAGCGACCGTTAGACGAAGGAGATATCTTATTCTTTATCACACAACGGTAGAAAGTTTGCTTCAAACTTCCCACATCTTCCCACAAATATGGTGGAACTCTACCACTGCTGAGCACAGTGCCTTGCTTGGCCCTTCATTCAGCTGTACTAACTGCTTTGTTTCTTATGAAGAGCACTCTGGATAATACAAACGTGCTGATAAACGCACACTCACTAGCTTGATCCGAAGAGTGGATGTGTTAGTACTGTCTTCTCGTGTCTCCCCGCATTTTAGCTATTGTTTTCATTCGCTTGCTCGCCGATGTAATTCATTACACTGTGTCTGGTTTATGGTCACAATATATGTCATTTCCTAGAAATCTGATTGATTTTTGATGCCATCGTAAATATTATGTGGACGGAATCCCCAGTTGCCCACTCCTTCAAACTTGATTTTATCGATTGACTTAAAACTTGAGAAGTACTTTCAATCAAGAGCACTCCTGTGGAAAAGTTCACGACCGCGTGGTGAATCTCATATCGCCTGTCTGAGCTGACGACTAGGTCGTAAACTGGTTATGGATTACTTGAAGGATTCTCAAAGTTTGCGTACAACTAAGATAAGATTTTTCCTGTTTGTACCTACGAAAAACCTGGAGGGTGTTAATGTGTTTTTGGATTTCCCGGATGAGACTTTTGAGGAAATGTTTACTGTGTGTGTTTGTGGTTTTTTTTTTTTTTTGATGTACGTCATCTTCTAATTTTATATAAGCAGACCGACGTTCTTAAGAAACAACATTGACACATCTGAAGTGCATCATAATCTAGAATAACATGCTTTAGCATAACACAATGCCTTTCATGTACAAAGAGACGATTTCCACAATACGTTTTTTTTTAGTATCTTCACAAACTAAGCTTGACTGTAGAAATGGTTTGGGTGGACCTTGGCCACAGAACAATGACACGACCATTCGGACAAGTGGACGCTCCGTTTATCACAATGATACAATGATTCTTCACACACAATTAATGTCAGAGTCTGCCTCCTGTGCCTGCGAAACTTGATAGTTCTCAGAACACATTCTGCAGGGCTGTTCCACTTGTGCCAGGCGGAGGCAATACGTCTGGTCTAATGGAGCCCGGCTGCAAAACAAATTACATGTGACCAGCGATGTTCTCCAGCAAACAATACACAACACAGAATGGACTGAACTTTTAGCATGATGGAACTTATCGAAAGCATAAAATGAAGAAGAAGAAGAAGAGAGAAGGAAAGAATTTCAAGAAAGAAAAAAAGAAAGAATCACATTTAAAAGAAAAAGGTGAATCGAAGAACCACAGCGTAAAGAGTAGGTGACTCTGTATTATCATGGATATTAGTAGGGAAAGCTGAGGCGTCCCTTTGATAATCGGTCAAGACAAATCTTTATGGGCATACAGCTGAAAGCATTTCTTGTCATCCCAACATGCAAGGTTGCACAACCAACCGACACTTTTTTAAAATCCGGAAATGGTACACTCACCTCCAACTTCCTATTCAATTACTAAATACTGAGGACTTAGCATGATCGTCATCTCCGTCATGACTATTCCCACCCACCTGCCTATTTTAGCCAATGTTTGGCGCAATAAACATTGCTCATTGCCAACTAATACGAAAGAGATAGATCTAGGTTGTTTCTTGCAAAATGGACCTACAGTGTCGTTGCCTCATTTAGAAACACTAACGAGGTGAGAGAAGCTAACGAGGTAGGAAGAAAATTGAATAGCGTTGTTCTGAAGTCAGGGGCATAGTCGGTTAGGGCAGTGGTTAGAGCCACAAGGATTTTTCATTCCCCATTCCATTTTGTCTTCTCCAACCGAAGACATTTTAAAACAATGCGCAAAAGAACATCATGCCCCCTAAAAAAATAATTTGTAAACAGATTATAATATAATAAAATATAAAAAACGTCAACGCTGCTGAAACAAGAACAAGAACAACAAGAACAAGAACAACAAGAACAAGAACAGCAGCAACAACAACAACAACAACAATAACAGCAGCAGCAGCAATAACAACAACAACAACAACAACAGCAATAACAACAACAATAACAGTAGCTGTAGCAGCAGCGGCAACAACAGCAGCAAGAACAAATCAACAACAACAACAAAACAAAAGTATCAAAGACATTCACATAGCTTTTGTAAGGGAATGACAACATACTGCAGAGTATCTGGCTGAAGATAATATTCAGTCCGCGGTCCGTGAAAAAATGAAAAAAAAAAAGAACATAGAGAGGCACACACAGTGCTGCAGCCAGTGTTGCATAATATCATTCTCTATATTTGTCATTCATTATTATTAT